>JAAAKG020126263.1:0-14867 GCA_010014905.2 Druon quercuslanigerum
AACCTAGGCGATTTTCGTCGGGTAGCTGGAGCTATAATTAACAGATGCCAGCTATTAATTTTCATGGAAGGAGCTGGGACCGAAATGGCCAATGAATTACTTGGAAAATCTAAGGAACCGAATGTCGTGCAAGCGCTGGTTAAGGCAGAAAACCTTATTACAAGGAACGCTCAACGATGGGTTTAATTAGGTGCGGGTGAATTATTAGATTTCCCAGTCCTGACACTTGAATTCTTAAAAGAACTCACAGTTGTGGTTTATCAAGTTAAACTTGCACTTTCTTATGTGCAAGACAAACTGCAAAGAGACAATGATAAAGAATTCCACATTGAGATGCTACAAGGGGATAATCGAGTACCACATCCAGGATTTATAAAAATGAGAGTTATTTCTCGATTTCGAAACGCTTCTAAGCATCAACTCTGGATTGCTTATAGTCTGAACGGTGATGATGACATGGGCGATGGTATGGCTGACGATGAAGAACTTACTCCTATAAGAGGATATTATTGTACATGCCAGTCAGGTGCTCGAACGCTTGGAACTTGTGCACATATAAGTAGTGTATTATGGTTCTTAGGGTGTGCTCGGCATCAAGAAAGAATTTGCTTTCCATCGCAAAGACTGATTCAGACCATAAATGACGCAGGAAATTGATTTCCAGCAATAGGTATTCAGTTACCAGAAGTTGCCTTCATTGGCTAGATCGACGACATCCTGGTCATCTCTTGCTTTTATTGGCTAGATAATGACTAAATCTTGCTCATGTCTTGCCTTCATTGGCTAGTATTTGACAACATCCTAGTCCTAATTTGCCTTTATTGCTCGGATATTAGCTCAGTCTTGCTCATATCTTGCCTTCATTGGCTAGATAACGACTAAAACTCGCTCATGTCTTGCCTTCATTGGCTAGTTATTGACAACATTCTGGTGTTATCTTGCCCTCATTGGCCGAATATTGACCAGGTCACGTTCATGTCTTGTCTTTATTGGCAAGACAATGACGAAATCGCACTCATGATTTGCCTTTAGTGGCTAGATAATGACTAAATCTCGTACTTTTCTTGCTTCTATTGGCTAAATATTTACAACTTTTTGTTTTAGTCTTGCATTTATTTTACTGGATATTGACTAAGTCTTTCACATATTTTATTAATTAATATTTATTAATAATTAATATTTATTAATATTATTTCTAGCCTTAATTGGCTAGATATTGAAAACATCCTTCTGATGATTTTCCTTCATTGGCTGGCAGCTGACTAAGTCATTCTCATTTCTGGCGTTTATGGGTTCTATATTGATTTCCTCTTTATATTTTGTCTTTATTGGCTGAATATTAGCAATAAGTGACAAGTTCACGTTGAATGAACTTGAAAAATGACCCGTTAGAGCCCAATGACTTTCATAGGGAACATTTTTTCGCAGAGCTGCAGTTTTGAAGATATTTGGTAATGTTTCTAAGAGGGCTTGGATGTTTAACCCTCTATAACTCGACAATTGTCCATTTTCGGACTTTGTGCCCCATAACACTTTTGATCGAGACATTGAGAACTACAATTTTACGAAGTTTAATCAAAATCGACCGAAAGCTATTTTATATACATTTGCTGCAGGGTCCTTTGTTCATCCCAAAAAGATCTACATGTTTAGAGACACAAGTAGAGAGACATTTTTTTACAATCTTAAGATTTATCAATATTTTAATAATATTAATTTAGACTAGTAGACAAACAAAATTACGATCTAACATAATTAGCAAAAAAGATTCCCTGTCCAAGAAACCTCAGATCAACAATAAAAATACAATAACATTTTATTTACCAAAATTTTTCGTCTGAATCGCATCTACATTAAATATAAAGAAATTCGATTAATGGCACAACGACACAGCTGCAGTAAAATGTTGAATAATAATTTTAGTTTTACTAGAATGCCCATTTTTCTTTAACGATAAACATAAGACAGTAAAAATATTTTTGTTGTAATAATAATGCATATCATGAATGATAACAATAAAAGTTTCTTGGAATGATATACATTTTTTAGGAAGGCTAAGAATAAAATTTAATGCAGGATAAGAAACAAATATTAAATTAAGCATTAAAAAGGACATTTGTACTAAAATAGTTGAACATATACTGATAGAGTTGAACATTCTATAGAAAAGTTCGCATTTTCGATGAAATCAAGTGCGAAGCACAAGATACGTGATGCGAATGTGTTCGTTAGAGCCGAAGGAGGTTTAACCAAATTAAATTCACAATCACCAAATGACAGTTTTCGATGATAGGACTGATAGGATTGCATCGTCGATCTCGAAGCGCGAGACAAATATTTTATAGACCGAGCAGCGCGAGAACCGACAATCGCGCGCCCTAGGCGCGCTCGAGCTTGCGAACAAAGCTAGCCGCGTACGCAGCGCACTAGGAGAATGTGCCAACGCAGCAGGCAAATTTGTTTATTTAGCAGTTTTTTCTTGATAATACTTTATGCTATAAAAAATTTTTCAGTTTCTGTGTATTCAATTTGGTGAGATTGTTCACCTTGTTTTTTATTTAGAAAGTTTTGTGGGATGATATGGGTTGAAGTATATAAATTTTGAATTCTGAAAGAAAAATCAAGTTAAAAGAAGTAAAAAAACAGTACAAAAAAGTAAAAATGGTTATTTAATTAATTTTCCTAATGTGTTTGCTTAACATATTACGGTTTAATATCAAGTGTTAAGAAGTTTCCTTTTATAAAGTGTCAAATTAATTATATAGTAAAATACTCGAGTAAACGTTTCGAAATAGTTTTAATACTACTCATATTTTGTAAATGTTTCGAGTAGTATCTCTGATGTTACAGCAGAAGCAGAATACTTGTTACCAAAATACTTACATTTTTTTAAATACTAATATTATTTTTTCTTCAACTGACACCACTGTGCATTGTAAAATATGCCTGAGTAAAGAAGCATCAATAAAGAGTAATGTAACTGAAAAAATGGTCATTTTTTAATTCTCTGACCTACTCTCTGGTGTAGCTTCATTTTTTCACCTCCACGGCAAAACCTCAAGTTAGAGTACTTCGATTTTTCACCGCTGGAGGGCGACAGGCTTCAGACCCATTTCTTGTTCTTCTATCGGGGGAGCCGGGACGCTTCACCCTGAGACGTGTATATGTCACTCTGCACGTGAAATGGCACTTCTCCGAAAAATGTGTCAAATCCCCTTATTTTCAATTTCCCCTATTTCTTACTTGGCAAAGTTGTTTGTTCGTTTATGTTAAATCGTTTATTCCTCCTGCGTTTCAAATACTATCGAATCCCCGAACCCAAAATATTTTCAAGTAGCATTATTTCGCTTGAGTCATTTGGATATATCAGAAAAATGTTTTAATTTCATTATCATTTCAATTTCATTTTTGTCATTAAAATTTCTTGCATTTAAAAAGTTAGATTATACATAATGATCTCTATTTATTAATATAAGTATCGTCTCCTAAATAATTTCCTCAATCAACAGTAAATGATGTATGAAAGCTGATGTTTCTCTCATGTGCGGTAGCGATTTATGTGTCTTTTTGGGTTATGTTGACCCTTATTAAGGTTATTTTAATGGTGCTCTACTTCAAATTTCCTAAACTTTGCGCTACAATCATTTTTTTAGCAAGAAAGAAATAAAAAACACGTTAATCCAGAATAAAATACATTTAAATTAATTCACCTGTCTTTTTAAATTACATTTTTTATTACAATTTCTTTTAAAATTAAAATGAAAAAACTTTTAAAATGACGAAAATGTTGAAAACTAATATAATTTAGAAAATTGGTCAAATTTAGAAAATCAATGAGATTGAAAATGTTTTAAAAATTAGTAAATTTGAAATTTCAAAAAAAAATCACTCCACTCCACATTTCCCATAGTACAGGCCAGCCCTCATTCCAAATTTCCCATAGTACAAGCTACCCCACTACAAATTTCCCATAGTGCAGGCCACCCCCAATCCAAATTTTCCATGGTACAACCCCTACTATAAATTTCCCCGAGTGGTCTTACTCCACTTGAATACGAAAATTATTTAATAATTATTTATGCGTACAATTTTGCGAATTTCACTTTTTTTCTTATTTGACGCGAATACATTATTTCTCACACAGATTGTGTAGGCGAAATATTTGTCAATTTTCTATATTTTCCTTTAGCTGAGAAGGTAAGCCGAGAAACTGGAACTAAAAATAAACGCAGGGACTCAATAAAAATGGTAATTAGCTGCCTCTCTCGTTGCTAAATTTCTGTCTCTAATAGGTCAAAAACTTTACCAACAGAGTACTACCGATTTTCGGGTATGATGTTGTAGTATTTATAATTGCAACAGGGCACTAGACTGTATCTCCGATTTTCTTACAGATATCGCTGCTGTCATTTATGTGCCCAGCCAAACCTACTGTTTCCCCTTAACTTGTGAATGAATTACGAGGTCAAACTTTTTATTGCTTTCGATGATATTCACATGTTTTTCTATTGATATTAAGTTTGAACATGAGAATGTAAAATAGACATAAAAACTTAAGTGGGACGATAGTCGTAAATGGGCTAAAGCGCAGGCTTTGGACCCACTCTGTCGGCTTGCGGGTTCAGTTCCCGCTTCGCAATCTGGATGAGCCTCGGTGGCCCATGCGGTGAACACTAGCCTTGCAAGGGAGTTGTTTATCTCCGAAGAGTCGTGGGACCGGTACCTCTAGAGAAAAAGGTTCTCTAAGTACTTAAGGCTCTTGTTTTTTGGTTGTTTGGAACATAGCTCAAACTGTAGTTTCCCCTCCTAACACTAAATAAGTGAGTGGGAGGTGTATAAAGGATAGGGAAGAAGGTAAAAGAAAATAAAATGAAAAAAAATCAGAGTCTGCGTCAGGAGACGGATGAAGAGACTTGAAGAGATCAGATCGATCAGTAAGCATCATTTTCTAAGTGCTTATACTGAACATATAAAATACAAAGATGCGAAGGTGTTCGGCTCGCGTCTCTCTCGTAGGGCGGAAGGTGTTTTGCTCGCCACCCTAGGTACAGGCGTTTGGCGCACATCCTGAGACAACCAAAATGACGATCAAAAATAAATTCAAAGTTCGTGCTTGGGATGATGTGATCTCAGAAAAATTCAAACCCTACGAAAGGACGGAAAAACCCACTATCAAACTTACAATCAGGTTTGCCCCTCACACCAGGCACCGATATTGAAGAAGACCCCTTGATTGAGGAAATGTTAGTTAAGATACTCCTGAAACTGAGGAGAACAAAGCAATACAGGGCATTCCCAAGCTGGAAATTGGCAAGACGAAGAAGCAGAAGGTACCGCAGATAATTTCCGATCGATACATCGATGACTATTCCAGACTACTGAACCTTATCCATGATGTATCAAAAGGAGACCCAGAAATCAAGAAAAACAGAGAATCTACTAGAGTTACAATCTTTACGGACCTACAAAAAGACTACGTAAATCTTCAGAAACTCTTTCGAGAAAAGGGGGTACATTACTTCACTTACCTGGCAAAGCAAACATGTTCCAAGAAACTCGCCATCCATTGACTAGGTCATTTCACAATAGAAGATCTTCCAACTGAAACCAAAATCTGGAACACCTGTATCCTCGCAAAATGATGTATGTATACATGGTGAAACTGCATGATGACACCAGTATTGAAGAAGCCTTCAAAATAAATGTGATATGCTACATGAGAATGCGATGGGAGAAATATAGAAATCCTAGAAAAATCACACAGTGCTGAAGATGCCAGAAATTCGGACATGGAACGACAAATTTTTTTTGAAAGCCCGAGATGTGTTAAGTGCTTAGGGACTTGTCTCACGGAAAACTGCAAGAAAACTAAGAAACAAAATGCGCAGTGTGTGAACTGCAGGGTGAACATTCAGCAAATTACTCTGTATGCGCTGCGTACAAGAAAAATCTTGAAAAGGTACAGCAACAGAGAGAGAAGAGGAACCCTTTACCGCCGAGGCAGCGGAATACACCATACGTGAGCGAACTACAGAACTTTCCGCCTCTACTACGAAGTAGAGAGACGACGAGCAGCAGAACAACCCTACGTACATCAACTGAAAGAGCAACAGCGTGGAGCAGAAATGCCTCATCGTGGAAACATGGCACTGAAAATAAAAAGGGTGCATCACCGGACATCTAGGATCTTCTAACCGTATTCCAAGGCATCAATAATATGTGACATAGGTAAACTTTTAAATTAGCCATCAGACTTAAAGAGAAACTTTTAGTATGTCAGAATAACTTCCAAAGACTGCAAGCGACTAACGAGCTAGCTGTTGAACTAGATGGGTAGATAACTGGAATGACAGTGGCCTGGACAGTGAAAAACGAGAAATACCTTTGTTCCTAAAAAATTTTATAATTGATATCTTCATGGTTGTGAAACCTTTTGAATTACATGCCATAAAACTGAAAAATAATGTCATGATTGTAACCATTTATGCGCATCCAAAAAGTAACATCTCTGCCACATATGTAAAACAGATACTTAATATGAGTAGTAAGGTAGTGATAGCTGGGGACATCAATTCAAAGCACACTAGCTGGAACTGCTATAATAATAAAAATGGCAACACTATCTATATTTTTATCAATTTAAATTCATATGCTTTACTTTATCCAGATAACTTCACCCTTTATCCGTATAATACCAAAGCTAAGCCTAGCATTGTATGTCTAGCTATTATTAAAAATATAAACAATATACAATCAATAGATGCATTTTATGAGTTATACTCTGATCACAAACCGGTCATAATATCTCTTTCTGACAGCCAAGTAAATAAAGAAGCCCCAAAAATTCCAAATTTCCTAAATTACAGAAAAGCCAATTGGAAACTATTCAAAGAAAATGAAAATCAACTCCTTCCTTCAAAATCCAGAATCATTTGAACACTCTATTCAAAATCTAATTGGAATAATTAATGAAGCTAACCAGAAAGCTATCCCTATCCAAAAATTTTTACTTACAAAAATAAACTACCGGAAAATATCCAAAATCAAATGAATAGCAGAAATGAACTTAGAAAACTTTCGCAAAAAACTGGGAGCTTAAATCTCAAAATTATCCTCAATGAATCAAACAGGCAAATCCAAGTCTCAATTAGCGACCACCGAAATACCAAGTAGGGAGATAAACTTGCCACCCTTAGCATTAAAGACAACACCCTATGGAAAATGACGAAGTCGCTTAAAGGGCAAAACCGAGGCAAGCCGAGGAAATTGCAAAAAATTTTGAAAGTGTGCACAAACTTACTAGCAATATGAGTGACTTCCTTAATAACGAAAATATAGACAAAAAATATAACCTATCCATCAAATCAGAAGTATTTTTGAATGAGATAATACAAGCAAACCCAAAATAAATTAAAAAATCCATTGCTAGAACAAAGTCAAAAAAAGCCCCTGGTCTAGACGGGATACAAAATATAATCCTAAAGTACCTCCCAAATAAAAGAATAGTTCAAATCATGCATATCTTCAACTCGTGCCTAAAGCTAGCCTATTTTCCAACTAAATGGAAAAAAGCAAAAATCCTTAGTCTAAAAACCTGGGAAATATAAAACCTCCACTCAAAGATATAGACCCATAAGCTTACTTTCTACTCTCAGTAAAATTTTCAAAGCTATTATCTTCAAAAGACTCCACGACGATAAAGGTAATCACAAACAGTTAATCTCAGAACAATTCGGATTCAGATCGGGACACTGGACGGTCCAACAGCTAGCTCGGCTCACCGATCATATCAGTAACAAATTTAATATGAAGCATAGCACAGTTGCCCTCCTCCTCGATATGGAAAAAGCGCTCGACACTGTATGGCACAAAGGTCTAATAGTTAAATTAAATAACCACAATATACCAAATTATTTGATGAAAATAATTGGTAGTTATCTCTGTGATAGGAAAATTGTAGTAGACATAAATAAGAAAATATCGAGTAAAAAATCTGTAACTGCAGGAGTGCCCCAAGGCTCTGTTCTTGGTCCGGTTCAATTCTTATATTACTTAAACGACATACCAAAGTCTGAAAATGTAAGATTAGCCTTATTTGGAGATAATACTGCATTATATACCTCATCTAGACGTAAGAGAATAGCTATCAAAAACTGCAAAACTATGTAACAGACTTGGAAATATACTTTCATAGATGGAAATTGAAGATAAATACCAGTAAGACTGAGTTAGTAATTTTCTTACACAAGAATAGCGATGTCAATTTCCCATTATTAGAACTCTATACCGAATCTGTTGAATCAGTCAAATATACAAAATACTTAGGAGTAATCCTCGATACAAAACTGACCTTTACTAAACACGCTAAGAAAGCTTGCAATAAAGCATTTGCTGTGGTAGGCTCTCTCTATGCTCTCTTATGCCGTAAAAGTAAAATGAACATACAATATAAGCTCATTGTTTACAAAATAATAATCAGACCAATTATGTTATATGCGGCACCCATTTGGGATAGCACTTATAATTCAAATATTGCCAAACTTCAACGAATACAAAATAAATGTCTTCGAGTGATACTCAATGATGAAATAAAAATAAAAATTACGGAGCTTTACAGCAAGCTCAACATCTCCACTATAAAGCAGGAGATACTTACACTATCCAAAGAGTTATATTAACCAAATCTCTTTGCTACCAAACCTTAAGGATACATGCTCCCTGTGCTATGAGGATGCACCCTTTAGTATTAAATATGAACTACCTCAGCACTTACTGCAAAAGCAACCCGAATGATAGTCTTATTCAGTTACCGTCAACATTTAGCCATTAGCTAAGTACCTCTTGTAAATACTGTAAATATTGTAAGTAGTTATAAGTAGCTGTAATTAAATTATTAATATCAAGATTAAATAGGTTTTTCAAAAAAAAATTTACTACTTTCAAAATACAACAAAACACTAATTAATGATAATATGGAAAGTAACAAATATATAAACAAACTTTGGGTTAAATCGTGCTGGATATGAACCAAATTCATTAAAGTTAAGAAACAAAAACTGTGTATGATCTTATGAACAATAAAGAGATTTTTAAATTGAAAAAAAATGTAAAAGAAAAATGTCCTTCGGGGACACATTAGAAGCTTCCATACATCCATCCACAACTGTATTTTTCGAAGTTTGATTATAAAAATAGTGTCTAAGTTGTGAAATTCAGTTTCCATGAATTCCAAATTACTTGTGAAATTCGTACATAGCTTAAGAAAAACTCTAAATGCGATAAATGAATTAAACACTGTAACCCATAAATTGAATAGGGCGTTTTTGTATTTTAAATCATTAAACTCGTGCTCAAGTCGTAGGATTTTGTTTTTGAAAAATTCGAAGTCTAGAATGAAATTTAAACTAAACTTGTACTAAAATCTAAAAAGGTAAAACATAAATATTAACCTGAATACAGAAAATGGTAAGTGTTTTTCATTATAAAATTTTTACTCGATTCATCAAATCCAGCCCTTAGAATTTTGAAATCAGTCGTGAAATTCTAATATAAATTGTTAAAAAACTTCCCAAATTTGAATTTTATACAGTACATTTCAAAAACTGCCTCCTCCTATTCCATCTTCCAACCCAATACTCTTACGACCTGTCCGGGACCTCAAAGAATATCGGTAAAAAATTTTCTGCCAATTTGTTATTAACTGGGATTGTGTCTCCCCCCTAGCTTCACCGCTCCTCTAACCCCTCATACTATTACGAGCTGCCTGAAAGCCGAAAGAATATTTGTCCAAAATTTTGTGCCAATTGTCAAGAACTTGTTTTGCATAAGTATTATACTTTTTAGGCCACTTGATGTTATATATTTCAAAATCTGTGTCCCACCCGCACTCTATCTTCCCCCCAATACTCTTACAATCAGTCTGGGAGCTTAAGGATTTTGTGTGAAAAATCTGACGCTGATCGGACCAAAACTACGCTTGGCCCCACCCATCTGTCCCACCACTTCGTATGCATTCCCCCCTCTATTACGACCTGTCTGCGAACCTAAAGGATATGTGGGCAAAATTTGGTGTCGATTGTTAAAAACTGTGGATTTTCATAAGTATAATTCATAAGTATCGGAAGTCTTTGGCAACTTGATTTTATTTATTTTATAAACTGTGCTCTCTCCTCTCCATCATTCCCCGATACCATCACGACATGTCAGGAAGCCCCAAGAATATGTGTTACAAATATGATGCTGATAACTCAAAAACTGCGACTTTGCCTCCTGCTGTCTTCACACCTCCTATACCCGCCATACTCCTACTATCTGCTTGGAAGCCTAAAGAAAATGTATGCAAAATTTGGTGCCAATAGTTCTTCCCAATACTCTTACGACCTGTCTGGGAGCCCAGAGAATAAGGGTGTACAATCTTTTGCTAATTTTTCAATAACTGCGGCTGTGACCCCCAACCCTCATCTGCTCTAACTCTAGTTTGCCACCCCCTTCAGTCTTACGACCTGACTGGGAGCCCAAAGAAAATGAGTGAAAAATTTGATGCCGTTTTTCAAAAACTGTGACTGCCCCCCCCCCCTACCTGCGCAGTTCTTCGTATGCCCCCCATACTTTTACGACCTGCTTGGGAGTCTAAAGAATATGTGTGCCAAATTTGGTGACGATTGGTAAAAAAATGTGGATTAGCATAAGCATCATCCGTAGAAGATTATGTTATGTTATATAACGTACAAAATGTAAACAATAACTTTGAAGTATTAAAGGTTAAGGTTTGATATTGAAAAAAATTGTCGTCAAAAAAGTCACTAACTAGTGCTAGGTCTCGGATATGAAGTAATTAAATTTGAACTGTAATATGGTATCTGATATCATGAAACTCATTAATTTTTCAAATTGTAATTTAATCAAAAAAGGCTTTTTTTTGTTCTTGAAACGCTTTTCGATGCACTGAATTGAATTGGAAATATTTTTATCGGAAATTTACGTATAGAACAAAAAGAATCAGGCTTCAAGCCTAAAATGCTCTTGAAGCAGGGAAACTAGGGCGATTTTTGACGAAAATGGAGGACTAAAACAGAAATAAATTTAAAACAAATTATTGCAGGCAATATAATCATGGTGGCGACTCGACGGGGAAACCGAGAAAGACCGGGATATGACCGGAAACCTTATTGGCTGTGGACAATCCGAGACATGGCCAGGAATTTAATTTTAAAACTGGGAATTTACTTCTGATTGCAGTAAAATTCTCGTTTTCATTATGTTTATATTAACATTGATATTTAAAATTTTATTTTCCTTGTATAAAATTCACATATTCCAGTTGAGGATTTATCATTTTAGTTGAAAATTCATCAGTCAGGTTGAAATTGAACTATTTTCATGAAAATCCGATTTTTTAATTAATTTTTTCAACTTAAAGTTTAACTGTTCCATTTTTTATTACAAATGGAAATTTTTTGGTGGAAAATCTAAAGATTTTTTACAAAATTCATTTATTTTACCTTTTTTTGTTTCATATATAATACAGATGTTTTGAATGAACCTCAAGAATTAAACTAAGCGTTTGTGTTTAGTGCCAAGTATGAATATGTTACTTTTAGTTGCCGGTAAATGATCGGAAAGTTAAAACCATCTAACAAATCGCCACCCAGCTAATTCTATTTGCTAACCTTTAAATTTCTAAGATATAAAGTCGAAATACAGTCAAACTCAGAGATGTTTGCGGTTATGGGGCTGTTTTTGGACCAAACATTTTTTTATTTCATTCAAAAAACCTATATCCTGGGAGTGTTTTCTTTTTGCAAGAATTAAAAAGTTTTTTTTTTAGTTGCTATACAAAGTCGATTTTAAAAACCCATGCAATGTCAATCTCAAAATTCTTGGTGTATTTTCTCGGAAATGTTTAATTTTCTAAAAAAATCTTTGTTTTTCCATATTCAGAAACTCAATTTCTCAAAAGCATGTTTTTTTATGCTTTTTAAATTAAAAGTTAAATTTTTTATTAGTGTCACATTTTGTGAAGTTTTCAATTTTTTGCTTATCTAGTTCTGTACTGCAACCTCTCAATTAATGTTTTATCGAGCTTACTGATCCGCAAAAGCATTTTTTTTTATTTTCCCTACACGAATATATTAAAATGATGAAATCATCAATATTTTCAAACACGTCTTCTAACACGTGCAAAATAAATATTCAAACTGAAAACCCCTTTTGTGACTTAAAACTTAGTGATCGATAGTCGTAAGCATTTCCGATTTATACAGTTTTTTGTACTCACGAATATAAAAATAAAGATACATGAATATACACACAGACATAAATGTATGTATTATGAGCTTCTATGACTCTTATTACTGATATATTATTAATTATTACTTTTTATACATTCAAATTTCATAACATTTAAAAAATATGTATAGTCAAAGTGATTCAAGCAGGTACGCACTTTCGAATTTTTAAATATCTCGATATACATTTTTTATTTACCGAGCTTATACATTTGACATTACAAAATGTTTTAATGACACGTTAAAATATAAAGAAATCATTAAGTATTAAATTCTTTAAAGGCTAAATGAGTTCAAAATATACGATTCTCTTTAACTTTCTCTTTTATGTATTCTATTGTTATAACTGGCTGTCGTCTCCAATTGTGCAAATCTGTCGCATTCCTTGAATTTCACCAATTACCTGCATTCGATGCAATCAAATTCCACAAATTCCTTCAATTTCATGCATTACTTGAATACCTGAATTCCATAAATTTCTTGAATTCCATGAATTGATAGCATTCTACAAATTCCTTGAATTCCACAAATTTCTTGAATTCCACGAATTCCTTGGATTTCGCGAATTCCTTGAATTCCACGAATTCCTTGAATTCCACGAATTTCTAATTTCACGAACTCTTTGAATTCCACGAATTCCTCATTCTACGAATGCTTTGAATTCCATTAATTGCTTGAATTTCTCGAATTCCATGAATTCCTTGCAATATGTTTATTCCAAAAATTCTACGAATTCCGCGGAAACGCTTGAATTCCATAAATTTATAAAATTGCCATGAATTTCATACATTCTTTGCATTCATTGAATTCCATGAAATTAATTAATTCTTTGCATTTCTTGAAATGCTTCAATTCCGTGAATTCCATATATTCCTGGATTTTTGCATTGAATTCCTCGAATTTCATGAATTCCTTTAATTAAATTCATTCCTTGAATTTCACAAATTCTAAAAACTAAATGGGTTCCTTGAATTCCTCGGATTTCGTGAATTTCTTTAATTTTACGAATCGCTTTAATTTAATAAATTCGTTAAATTCCATGAATTTCATGATTTTAAAAATTCCCTGAATTCAATGCTTTCCATGAATTTCATGAATTCTTATTCACTTGAATTCCTCGAATTCATTGAATTCCATGAATTCCAAATATTCAAATAATTGCTTGAATTACACACATTCTTTGAGTTTTACGAATTTTCTTCCTTGAATCTCATGATTCGCTTGAATTCGTCGATTCCATGAATTCTGTCATTTCTTGCAATTCATCGAATTCCTTGAACTCCACACATTCCTTAAATTCCACTTTTTCCGTTAAATGCAAGTATTCCACAAATTGCTTGAATTTATTTCATCCTGAAAATTATACATTTTTTGACGTAAGACTAAAATTAGGCGCAAACCTGCCTTATCCTACGGGGAACCTGGTAGTAACACCAATTAAACAAGCGCGCAATAACGGTTCTCTCTGAGTTTGAACCTAACTATGGTAACAGTATTACGGTCGGTAATAGAGAAACCACAAGATACATACAGTGTTACCAAAGAGGAATAAAACCTCATAGAATACCGATACTTGATCATTTGAACTGCAATCGCCGATACTACCATTAAATAATAACCATAATTATAACTATCATTGATACGAGTGTATTTATATTTCAGGTAGTTTAAAAATATAACAAGTTAAATACAATTACATAAAGTATGAATACACACGCTTTATATATTAAATAAGAATCTTTTAACTTTATACTTCATTTAATTTTAATGAGTAACCCACTTAGTGGAAGAACCGATACATGCTCAGACACACTGTAACCTAAAGTGTCTGACTATAGGTATCACCTATGGTTAAATTAATGATCATACTTCTGAAATGTAAAGAGAAGAGATATGCGATTGCCGATCACCGCGGACAGTGGCAGACGTTAGTCAACATATCTCATAGCAAGGCTCGCGTGTACCAAATCACCGACAGTCTCAGTAGACATAAATATTCTTCATCCGAGAAAATTGAAACCAGCACGTATTAAGTAAAAAACATGCTATTGCAGTTTTAACTTAAAACAAACCAAGTAATTCCGACAACTCAAACATGTTGTGACAGTTTTACCGATAAACATGTTGTGACAATTTTACCGATACAGGAACGTGCTCGCATCCACAAATCTATGGGGACGAAGCCAAAAATACGGCGTGGAATTGTAGTACAAATAAATAAAAATGGTAATTTTTTATTTCAATATATTCTCAAGTTAAAAGAAATAAGAGAAACTATGCACGTAAGGAAACTAGACATTCTATGTGTACCTGAAACAAAGGAAAAGGTATGCGAAAGTAGGGACATAGAAAACAGATCGTTAAAAGGCGGATTTGAAATATGGTCAGGAGTAGATAGTGAAACACATCTTAGGCAAGGAGTAGGTCTCATTCTTAATAAAAGAGCGAAACAGCATATCGGAGATCATAGTTTCGTATCTCCCAGATTGCTGTGGGCCAGAACGAAAGTAGGAATCAGAAGATTATTTATCATAGCATGTTACGCGCCAGTTGATAGTGATCCCAGAGAAGTAAAAGACG
>JAAAKG020126274.1:0-14867 GCA_010014905.2 Druon quercuslanigerum
ACTATATTTTTAAAATCTTTAAAGATAAAGTCATATTTTGATTAAAATATAAATTTATTTAAATCAAAATGTAAAAAAACCTGCTTTACCCTTAAAAATTTAAAACATTCGTCAAAAGAATGTAACGAAAAGATATGCAATAGGCAAAAATATAATAAAAAGATATCACGAAATAGAAAGAGATATTTTTAGTTGACATTCACAAGATACGTTTTATAATGATTTTTTGATCGGGTGCATAGTTTTTGTTTTAATCGTGAAAAATAACATTTAAAAAAAAAAAATTAAATTTTTCGAAAAACTATGAACGACGCGAAAAAAAATTAATTCACAAAAGTTGTTAACCCAAAAAGGATCTACAAATTTCTTATTTATAATTTTTAGATAGAACGAGTGCATTTCCTTTAATCGTCAAAAAATGGTTAAAAAATAAAGAATTTTAATTTTTCGAAAAAAGACACAAGAGACAGAAAACAATGAAAAGGCAAAAGTTGTGCAATCAAAAAAATCTAAAAATTTTAATAATTTCTTGTTATAAAAACACATTCTGAATAAAAAATTTAATCTTTTGAAAAAAAGGTTAAAAGCTACCATAACATTTTAGTTAAGTAATTTTTTCGGCCTAATCATATCTAAAATTTTTCTTAGGAACATTTTACACTAGAATGCATATTTTTAATTTAAATTATAAAAAATAGCATTAAAAATAAATATATTTACGGAAAAAGACAACAAAATTTTTTTAATAGTAAAAACAAGACAATTAAAATAATTTTATCTCAATATCAATGCATATTATAAATTTTAATAATATAATTTAATTTTCAGGGAACCCGAGAATGCAATGTAATGCATAATAAAAAATTTTTTTATGTCAGATATGCTAAAAAAATTTAAAACAGTGGATTTCAAATACTTAAAGAGTTTCAATAAAATTTACATTGATTTTAGGTAAATGATTTACTGCAACATAAATTAACCTTATCAGGTAAACTTTAAGAAAAACGGAGATAATTTTGAGTGTATAAAATGTGTCGGTATAATTTTTCAGTGAAAATTAAGATACTAGATTTTTATAAACATTCCCCTTACTACAATTTAATTGTGAAAATAATAAACTTTCTACAAAAAACGATTTTTAATCAAAATGGATCAATTTTTAACAAAAGAAATAATTTTTCAATTGAGATAATGAAATAGTAACAAAAAATGGATTTTAACAAATTATTTCTACTTTCAAGTCAGTAGTTCAATTTTTAATGAAAGAAATTGAATTATCCAAGAAGAATGGCTAAATTTAATAAAAAATGACTAATGAAATAAAAATAGTTTAATATTTAATAACAGAAGAAATACATTGTTTAATAAAAAGGAAGAATTTCTAATAAAAGAGTTCAGGTTGCAACCAAGATAATTTTTCTCTTGACTAAATAAAGATGCAAGTAATATTGCCGTAAAGTTGTAAAGAAGCGCAATAATATAAAAGGATGAAAAGTTGATGTAGTTAATGTTAGCATTTTAGTAAAATTCTAAGCTAACAAATCTGTACTTTAATTTTAAAAATTCAATGAAGTTAAAGCAGAGTACTAAATGGTAACATAAGTTGATTTTAAAAAAATTCCGCAGCTCGTCTTACAGTGTTTTAAATATAGGTTAATAATACTCGTTTTCACTTTCTTATTATAATATTTCGGAATCCTGTGGTAAAGAAAATTGTTATAAAATTGTAAAAAAATGTTAATGTGTGTAATTAACTCATGAATAATAAGCGTATATAATTAAAAATATGTTTAATCTATGAAAAAAGTTATTTGTGCAGTTTGGCTGTCTACGATAAAATTGTATCACTTTAGAAAAAATGCGGCTCAAGAGTGCCTTAAATTTGTTGCTCGTATGGTGTGGATTGCGACCAAAATGAGAAATGCTGAATTTTTTTGAACTAGAATTTTCGGACAGCAGTCTTATTTTGATATTTGAGACCTCACATTGTTCTCCAGGACATCGAGAAATGAACTATGTTCGTGATCCATATCTTGGCTTTGGCTGGCTACACCATCACTTCCAAGTAGAAATAAATTAATAGCACGTTTCTAGACTGTAAAATCGAGTTACAACGACTTTCTCTAAAATATTTGGTTACAATAATTGTCCTTGCTACTAGTTTCTTCGAATAAGCGCAATTGTATCAGGTTCGTAACATTTAAGTTATACTGTTTATGTTATGTTAAACTCTATAATATTGAATGTATATTTTAATCATTGCTGTTCGCACATCCGTGTTTCCTGTTTAGGTGAACATTTTTCCGGTTAACATTTCCTTGTTTCTTGAGCGTTTTTTCCATCAATTGAAATTTGTTACTTTAATGTCAAATTTTCACGATGTAAACCAAAAAAATGTCAATATTTATGTCAAGAAATATTGTTTTAAAAAGCAATTCAATTCGATAATTATTTTAAATTTGAACGTGTTGACATACGACGACAACAGCGCACAGCGGGCCAGGAACGAGAAAAAGTTGGTCAAAGGGCAAAATTTAATTGGATTTTAACCAAAATTGGTATTTCGGTATTATAGAGGTCACTGGTTATAAATTTGATAAAAAAATATAAAATTGAAAATGGCAGATGAAAAATGTCGTCAAAAAATTGGATCTTTTTTAACTTATTAGAGATTGTCAATTTGATATTTTTAAAGATTCTGATAAAAACTGTTACAAAAAATTCATAGTTTTTTAAAAAGGGAAATTGTAAATACTAATCGGTAAATGAAATGTAATATAAAAATGTTATATATTTTCTTCGAATTCTTCGGAATTACTAGAATTACTTCCGATGTCATCTTGAGATTCGTAATTTTTCTTATCCGTTAGTATCAGACGATACTAAATTTTCATAACTAATATGTTATTTTTTAGACCTCACCAATTAAGCAATAAAAATCTTATGTTCATCCACATTGCGTTTTTAGACACAAAAGTTTTTTCAGAATATTTTGCGCTACTCCATTTTCTTTTAGCGTACTTAGAAAAAGATTAAAGTTTTGTTTTTAATTCACTTTTTTCACATTCTAACATTTCTGCATAATATTTTTCTATAAAACATTTTACGAAATTTCCATGGTCTTTTTTGCGACCAAATAAAAAAGATAGACATTAGTTTTAAAATTTTACACTTTTTAATATTTAAAGTGAAATTGGGCAAAATATTTACGTGGGACCAAGATGTTTCCGTGTTTTCTTAAAAAAAATTTTCTCAAGACTGACGAAAGTTGTGATTGTAAAATAATCCATAAGAAAATCAATTTTCATCTTAATATTTATATTAATATTGACGGTTTCACGAGGCATCTGTCTAACTGCAGTTGTGAGCAGGAATCAGGCAGATTAAAACTTACTTTTAACAGTAATTCTTACAAATAGATCTATTTTTTGTACTGATAACTTTTCAGAAGAAGGATGTGTTAAAAACATACCGATTATTAAGGCACCGGCACTCACAAAATCCTCCGACCCCCCTATATTCGTTGAGAAATTTAGCAATCTGATAAGAGATAAACTGATTGAGAGATGTAAGGTTTTGAGAGCCTTCTCTACTGAAAACCTCGGGTGGTCGAGCAAAGATAATTATCCCATTTATTTAAGAAAAGCCCTATCACGTTCTAACAGAAAAATCTACGCCATTGCCTTGAGTTTCAGAAGAAAAAAGATTATCAAATGTCTGTAAAATGCGAGCGGACAAATTTTTTGTAAAAATGAAAATGGTTCTTCAAGGACTTACCTAGCTAATCTACAGACCGTTGAAGGACGTAGATATCAACTGCAGCTTTTGCAATGTTAATGCTTAGTCTCTTTCGGCACATTTCCTTGAGCTAAAACACTATTTTTGGTACGTGTACATTTCATATCATTGCAGTGTCTAAAACTTGGCTTAAGCCTGACATCCTTTCAAGTGCAATGTTTTTGGACGGTTACACGCTCTTTCGATGGCACACAGAGGAGAGAAGGGAGGGGCGGGACCTGTCTTCATACACATGAGAGGTTTAAGGTTTCATTAGTAGGAATGAGCCCTCAGGAGAATTATCCTGTAGATGACTTTCTCTTTGGTGAGGTGTATTTTTTTGGAGGGGGGGGGGGGGGGCGTTTGCTAGTTGGGTTTATCTACAAATCTCCTAACGTCAACTATAGTAAAGAACTTAAATCTGAAATATTTACACTTATTTCAAATTATAATTGCATAATACTTACTGAAGATTAAAACAAAAATTTGAATTTGAATACTAACCTGAATAAACATTGGATGTTTGTCACTTACTCAGCGGGAATCTCTATAGTGCCACATGATTGCACTCATCATTCTAATTTTACTGGTACACGCATAGACTTAATTATTTTAGATGACCTTGATTAAGTACTATCCTATTCACTGCATCCAATCCCGTTCCTACCTAACCATTATCTAATCCTCAATTAATATCAAAAGTCCAGTAATCGCCCCCCTTAACCTACTCCTATATTTCCTCGAAATCTTACAGTTATCAATGAACAAGAGTTTCAGGATCATTAAATGTCATATGATTGGGTGAATTTAGCCTCAGGGCGGGACGTGAATACAAAGATAAATGGTTTAATTACCATTTTGACCGATGCATTCAATGAATTCGCGTAATACCAAGTTCTAAAAAGGAAACAGCACTTTGGATTACTTAAGAAATTAGAGACTTGATGAGAAAACGGGACACGAAACGTAGAAAGCAAAAACGACCAAGATTAATAGTATACAAGCAGAATTCCGCCAACTTAGGAATCCTGTTCACGCGAAAATTAAAGACTCTCAAAACCAAATTTACTTTAAGGCAATCAGAAATATAAGCCAAAAAGAAAACATTTTTCATCTTCTCAGGCGTTTGCTGTTAATTCCACCAAGACAGGAAAATCCTGATCAAAATTTCTCTGCTAGTGATTCTCTTACTACATTTATGTTAAAATCTGTTACGACACTCCTTCCAGCATCCACCTCCAATTCACCTTTGCAAACATTCGATAAACGTGATTTCTTTTTTTCCGACATTACACCTAAGACCTTACTTAAGGAAGTAACGGTTATTTTCTTCATATTATTGGAGATTTATATTGCTTCTCTACAATGTTGTATTTTTCCAGATATATGGAAGAAGGCACAAATTCGAGCGATACCTAAAATCTTCAGTCCTAATACTACTTAAGACTTCCGGCCAATTTCTATCCTTAATGCATTATCAAAACGAGTTTAACGGATTGTATACAGACAATAATCAAATTATCTAGATACCATTAAATTATTGTACCCTATAAAATATACATAAATATGGCAAATATATAAATTTGAATGAATAATTTTAGGAGTATATTGTTCCAAAGTAATTTTACAATAAAATACTTTATTTATTCATGTAAGATATTCAGTAGGAATTCGTAATTTCCCTTTCTATTTTGGTAATTAGGAGTCAATAATAGCTGTTTGCTATAAATGCAAAATACTGTTACATAAAAAATATCAACATCTCCCTGTTGTGGATTTAATGACACATTTTTGAGCTTAGCAATCTCACTCTGGCTTCAAAATGTGAACAAATTCTACATAGTGTAACGGTTCTAAGTTAAGGCGTAGAATAAAAGATAAGTAACGTATGAATAATAAGCTTATTATATGCGCTGAATTTTTATTGCATTCATTTCTTTTCTGAGACAATAATATTTGATTAGTTTATCTGCGTTAAAATTAGAATTATTTTCTATTGGTGAACACAAGTTAATAATAGAAATAAGGTATAAATAATATTTATTTTTGATTTAAAAAACTAATTAAATTCTAACTAAAATGGTCAATTGATAATCAAAGAAATGAATTTTTAACAAATTAGTTTAACCTTATAGTACGTTGTTCAGTTTTCAAACAAAGAATATGAATTTTTAATTAAAAATGTAACAGTTAATATTTATACAAAATAGTATTAATAATTTTTTGTTGTAAGCCACTGTTTTATTTAAACGTAAAGGACAAATTTTCAACAAATTAGTTGAATTTTTAAGCAAAATTTGTCAAAAGGAGGAATTTTTAACAAAATGATTTAGTTAAATTTTTATTCTAGAACTTTTTTTTTTAATCAAAAGAAAAATAAAATTATTTACTTTTTGTAGCCTCTATTTTTAAATTCATTGTCTAGAGGAGCTTCTAAGAATGAAGTGGACTGTTTTTCTGTTGTTCAAATAAGAACAACAATAATATTGTAAAATATCCTACTAACAATAAACCATTTCGTGCCTATGATAAGAAATCTTATCAATAATTGCGCATCTATGACATTCTGTTGAAAATAAATGTTTTGTAAAGAAATATTATTTTTATCAGGTTACCAGTAATGAGAAATAATACAAACATGCCAATAATTTATTGTGCGTTTATTGTAAACCAATTTATGAGCAATTATTTAACCTTTGCACTTTAAATAATTTCAAACCGTATTTCATTTATTATTCTGAAACTGATGTAATCTGATATTTTGAGAAATAGATTGATAAGTAACATAAGATAACAACAATTTACATTTTCCTACCCACATTGCTAAAAGCAAACCCATTTTTCAAATTTAGCATATAGAAATATATGATAATATATAGTATATAGTATAATATTGAAACGATGAAATAGTGATATACAACGTAAATTGTTCACCAACACTGTTAATCAAATTCTTCTAAATATATTTTTAAGCTTTCCACAAAAAACGATTCTCCTGAACATATCCTGAGTGCAACGATTTATTTATTTTTTTTTAACTACTTCTTAAAAATGTTAGACATCTTTATCGTTAATGATTGTTGCTGGTTTCTAGTAAGTGCAAACTCAGTTTATAATATATGATGAGCACTCTAAAACAAAAGAAAATAAACGTCAAGTACAAATTATTTGAAATGATTCGCTCCTCATTATTTTCTTTGACTGCATTCTGTTCAACAAAAAACGTTCCTTGATTTTGCCAAAACTATTAGAGATTTTTTAACGCTTTTTTTTAAACTTAAGTACATTCAGAGAACTAATGCGCGCCTACCTAGCAGATGATATAACACTTATCGTTATCCAGAATAACCTGTAACCTTTTCAGCATGCTTTCCACTAATTTTTTAGCATAGTCCGTTGATTTGTCCTTATTTTTTGCGTGAGCCGTTTCAGGGTGAAAATATGTTTTCCCGCAAGTTGCCTCTTTACAATACTCCACACGTTTCCGATTGGATTCGCATCGGTGGATTGCGATAAACAGTCCAAATTTGTCAATTTTTGCTGCTTTCAATTTTTGCCATTTTCTGCTTTCCAGAGGGTGCAAAGACGGCTTCGATGTTTAGGGTCGTTAACCTCTGTCAAGATCCAATCCCCAGTATCAGCTGCAAATATCTTTGTAGCAGACCTTAAAATTTTAGTTTTATATATTTCGAGCATTTTCCAAGCATTAAGGTTCTTGCTAAAGAGATATAAACACCCAATACCATGCTCAGAGAAGCATCCCCAAACATGAACCTTCACTGGGTGTTTAACGGTTCACCGAAGAAATCGAGTACCAGCGCTGGACCAGGCAAACTTTATAGGAACCGATGTCCAGATTAACTCATTTTCACTCACATTATCTCTCTCGGACGATTCGAGTGATAATGGAACTCCTTGGAAAATCGCATTCTTCCTTTCAATGTATTTTAATTAGAAAAAAAACTTTCAAAAACATCTAATAGTTTTCCAAAAATCGAGGAACGTTTCTTGTTGAACAGACGGTAAATTACGAACCTCAAAATCGTCTTGCGAGATGGATGAGATTTTACGCTAAAACTTAAATGCAAGGCTCATTTTGGTCGTCAGTCTTTGCTTACAATATTGCTAACAGGTGTTCTTGAACCACCAACTTAAAAACATATTATCTTTTCTTTCCTGTTACAGAATTAAGTTCACCATTCGATGGTCTACCTAATGATGAACCTATTCTTCGTGTTCCTCGTGAAAGACCCTCTTATTCTTCTAAAAGAAGTTTACATTAAAGGCCTCTTCCTAATGCTGAGACATCTATTTACATCAGGTCAAGGTCTCCTTCTTCAGGGCTTTAACCTCTTTGCATGGCCATTGCTCCTACTATAAGGCTTCCTTCTTTTGACGCAAATGGATCTGTACTTTAACAACTTATCTTTATTCAACTTATTTTCTTTTACATTCCGCAAAAGGTATTTCAACTTTAAAGATTCACTGCTCCTGTCAATAATTTTATGAAATTTAAAATAGGACAGCGATATGAGTTTGTACCAACCCAAGAACAAATTGTATCATCAACATCCAATGGTGACGTATTTGCATGGTTACGAGATTGACCCAAGAAGTCAGTCAAACTTCAGTAGGTCGCCATCGGCGAATCACCAATCATTTTACAATGGTGTATGAAAAATCCGCATATAAACTAGATTTATTAATAATGTTGTTATAATTTAAAAACTTTTGATGGTACAGGTTACCATTTACTTCTGTAAATTGGCAATGTTGCATTTTTTTGTTGGAGCTTCTTAGACCTTGATAAATACATTTCTATTACATGTATTATGCTTTGTACTCATTTAAATTATTTTCAAAACCCAAAACTGTCTATATTGTGTTGAACTCTATAATAATACATGTGTGTTTTTATCATAGCTCTTCTTCGTTCCAAAAATTCTGTTTTAGGTGAAATTTTTTTCCCGCAAACACCTTATTGTTTCTTATGTGTTTTTCCCTTGAATTTCAATTTAAGACTCTAATACAATATTTCACGATTAAAACGAAAAATAAGTGTTTTATCAGAAATCATTAATAAGCAGAGTCGATCTATTTTATATGAGCAATGCTGTTTTTAAAAATGTTATATTATCTAAAGTCGATTTTCTACAAGTTTTAATTCCTTATTTTAACTATCCTTTAATTTAATATGTTCCTTAAATGTCCTTCACTTTTAACTTGTTTTTTTTCTTTTTAGCTCTGGAAAAGTGCGTATTTTAGAGGAAATTTCATCAAGGATAGGAGAGTCATTCTAGCGTCATCTGCTACCTCATGTTGTCAGCCGTGTCAATTATTACACAATAGTGAGATTTGATTAAAAGATATTTAACACGTAAATAATAAACATATTATTTTGACAAAGTTTCTGTCATATCATTCTCTCCTCTATTGCAATAATATTTGATGATTTTATCTGAGTTAATATTATTGTGACTGACATACATTTTAACGAATATAGTGACATAAATTTTTCTTTAAAACTGACACCTAATAAATATTAAGAACACAAATTTATTTCTCATTTGCTTGAAAAATGAGCTTCGTGCATACTCTGGACTTCACGTTGGCAATCATCGTTACTTATATTGGTAAATACCATTTATTATTAATAATAAATATAATAGGTAAATAATAAAGGTATATAATGATGGAAATCTATTTCTTTCATGAAGCAAACAAATCAATTAAAAATTAAAATAAAATTGAAATTAGGTAGTTTAATTGTTAAACAAACAAAACTAATTCTTAATGTGAAAAAGTTTTTGTTTCTACTCGTAGAAAAATATATTTTGAAACAAAAACATCATCCCCTTGCCTGCCTTGTTTTAAACAAAGTAAATATTTCTTACACAATCAGAATAATTTAGCTGCAAGGTTAGGTCAAATTAGCCGCAGAAGGTAATTTTGTGCTGCACAAGGATTCCTTCTGTGACAAAAAGAAATCCACCCGACCTTAAATTTTAATAGAAATGCCATTTACGCCAAGAAGGACTTCTGCACATTTCAATCTAAAAATCTTCTAAACCTTCTTTAAAATATATGTAGTTATTCCCCGAGTGAGTTATTGTGTTTAAAAGTTATCAGTTACCGCTCACGCAGGAAAGACCTGCGATTTTCAGAGCGCAATCTTCTTTGTACATTTGAGACCTGACATTGTTCTTCAGGACTTTGCGAAACGAACTATATTCGTGATCGAATTCTTGTGTCTGGTCGATTAGACTATCACTTCCAAGTGCAAGTAAATGAAGGAGAAATATCAAAGACTACCAGCGTGCCAGAAACATGCCAAGTCTCTTGCGAGATGTAACCAGAAGTCGCTCATACTTGGATCGCGAGGTGTCGTGAAGAACTGCAGCGGTTTTCGACAATGAATAATTTTGTGATATTTTAATGATTCTAGTAAAGTAAGGGCTACCGAAACTTACAAATGTTGCTTCACAACATCTTTGCTTTAGTTCAGATGTCATGACGGTCATTATTAACTCAAGATACTCTAGGGCTAATTTTCGTGGGAAATTCCAAACTACTCGGATTTGAGCGTACTCCTAAAGATCGCAATTTTTCTGCTTGACCCAAGTTCGCCCTTATAATAATGCAAAAAAAAAACGGAAAAAATTCCAACTCACACTAACATAATCCTCTTTTTTGTTGCAGCGCCCAGTTCACAATTTGAGTGCTTACCGAACGGCGAACCTATTCCTTGTGTTCCTCGTGATAGGCCTTCTTTTTTTTCTGATAGACGTTCAAATGAAAGGCCTTTTCCTCCTTCCGAGCCAACTACTCGCGTGAGGTCCAGATCTCCTCCTTTAAGACATCAAACTCCTGAATGGGCTATCGTTCCACCTACAAAGCTTCCTTCCTCTGACGGAAATGGATGTGAACTTGATCAGCTCAGCTTTATACGGCTTATATCATTATACAAACCACACAAGATATTTGAACTTCGAAGATACACATTTCCTGCGAATAATTTGCTAAAAATAAAAATTGAAAGTAGATATGTGTATCTTTCTAACCAAGAACAAATTGTACTATCAGCATCTAATGGTGACGCATTTGCAATATTGGAGAGTTTCAAAGCTCTAGCTGGAATATATGCATATGAGAGCTCCAAAATAAAAAGGGCGAAAATAAGCCTGACAAGCGGCTTGATCACCATATTGACCGAAGAAGAAATCAATCTATCTCCAGTAGGTTTCCAGCGCCCAATCATAAAGAATTTTAAAGTGGTGCATTTGAACCCGCCTGTAAACTAGATTCATTAACAACGTTGTTTTATTTAAGAACGCTTCATATTAATGTTACAATTGACAACTATAATTTGATGATTGAGAATTCTCTTTTGTTAATGCTCTTTCGAATTTAACGAATGAATTCGCATTACGTATACGCTTCGTACTTGATTATAATACACAAAGTTTCCGAATGCAAAATTGTCTATATTATATTAAACTCTATCATATTGATTAAATATTGTTTCTTAAACATTTTTACAATTATTTTAATTTCTTACTTGAATTTGACTGTTTACGATTAAAACGAAAAATAAGTGTGTCGTAAGAAAACGTAGTAAAAAGGAAAATAGATCTATTTAAGGCGAACAATGAATAAAACTTGTATTTTCTTTTATGCCTTCAAACATGCTAAGAAAAAATTCAATCCGATAATTAATTCGAATGTTATGGTACTGAAAGACAACGACAAGGATGGAAGCAAAAAGACAGACATAAAACCAATAATTTCTCATTAGGACAAGAAGGTAAATAGCCATTTAAAAATCAAAGTTCGAACTGTGAAATATATATTTCTTTACTTCTAATGTAGAATTATGTACGTATAAAGAAAATCATTTTTTCACGATTAAATTGGTTATGCTTGGAATGTTTTATTATTTGAATTATATTTCGTATAAAATAATTTTATAACAACTTTATTAGATAAAAGAATAGTGCAAAATCAAAATAAGTAAAAAATAACATAAAAAAATAAACGAAGAATCAAATTACTAGAAAATTTCAGAATGAAAAATATTGATGATCCTTGGTGTAGCCTAATTTTTGTTTACAATTTGTCAGTTATTTTCTAGTGTTTAAAATAAAATATTTTATTTATTTATATTTATTTTTTTATTACAGTTTCCAGTTAACAAATTTTATCTAATTGTCCATCTACCGTAAAAACCTTTCCATTAGTTTCATTTAAAATTCTTTTTACATTTTATGAAATTTGGCCCACAAAGGACATAGAAATGATAGCTTTCCATTCCTCGATGTTAAAATTCTTATTAATAATGACATTGGTGTTATTGTTTTTAATTTAAAAGTTATTTTTTAAGGTGCTTATCGACAAAATAAATAACCATTGAAAAATAATAGTTTTTTTTAACAATTCTGAATTTTCTGTTCGAAAGAAAACGTCTAATAGTAGAATAGGTGAATCAACAATATTTTTAATAATTGCGATTTTATGTTTTATTGGATAATTTAAAAAAACGTTTAAATTTATTTCTAAACAAGTCAGCGTACAAAAAAATTTGTTTTTAAAATGATATTATCATGCCTTGATAATTCCTAATTAAAAAAACTGATGAAGTTATTAACTTTCTTTTCAACTATGGATTGTAGTCCGTTATGATAAGAATTGAAAAGTGAAACAACAAAGCTGATTTTATTCTCCGGAATAATCGAAGTAAGAATCATCAACCTAACTAATTTCATAATTATGAAATTAAATTTACTCAATATTTCGGATAACAAGTCTTACGTAAATATCTCTGATAAGATAACTATTGATACTATTGTCAATGCTATTAAGAATTATATCCAGGGAAACATTTCTGAAAAGCAGATACACCTCAAAAGGCACTATAACGTAACAATCAAAGATGATAATACTTTTTATTTTATCTTCAAATTCTAATGAATTTTTTTAAAACTTGAATGTAAGGTAATAATGAATCAGAAATAATTTCGCAACAATTATCTGTCCAAAAATAAGTAGGAGTACATATGGAAGTGTGAGCTATCTTATCAGAGATTGTTATGCAAGACTTGAAATCCGAAATATTGATTGAATTTAATTTTAATTGAAATAAAAAAGAACAGAAACCAATGTCGATATAAATAAAAATTTAAATATATAGGAAAAGAAACTCATCATTTTTATATTCTGGTTGATCATAAATTTTACAAAATGAAAAAGGAATTTTGAATAAAATTAATAGAAGCTGTTGATAATCTGTTTCTATATTTTTAAACTTTACCAAATTTTTTTATTATTAATAATCTTGTAATCTTAGTTACTTTTATTAACCGCTATTTAATTTTTAGTTCTGTTATTCTGATAAAGTAGATATTTCGGGTTTCATTCATGTACAAAACTTCGAATTTTGCCGACGTTTCGTGAACATTGCAGTTCACTTCTTCAGGGCTGACCTGAAACTGAGGTATCAGGTTATGTTGTGCTTATGTATACTCTTTACAATGCCTGCGATTGGCCAGAGCGCCCCACCTTGGAGACAGGACACACCTGATTGGACAATCAAGTTTTACTTAAAAAATCCGGAAGGACGGAAAGCCAAATCGGATTATTAGGGTGCTTTAAGATTTCGATTGCTTCTCTATGTTTTCTTGGGAAAATATTGTGTGTTTAAGGGATGACGGTTGTTTTATCAAATAAAATGTTATGTCCTGTTTCGATATGATGTTCAGCTTGTGCTGATTGCTTCAAATGTTTTAGTCTGAATTTACTCTCATGTTCCTTTATACGTTAGCTCACTGCTCCCCCGGTTTCTCCAATATAGACTTTGCCACAAAAACAAGGGATTTTATATACACCTGGATGACATAAAGGTGCTTTTTTGTCTTTAGGATTGTTTAGAAGTTGTCCTATTTTCGCAGGTGTGTTGTGTTTGTTGAGAATTCTTCCTATTTGTTCTGTGACACCTTGGACGTAGGGTAGGATGGTGTTCGTTTTTCTCTCTCTTTCTTTATTAGGTTGTTTTGAATTGTTTTCTTGGGTGTATTTTCTTATTGCTTTGTTAATTTGTTTGATTGTGTTATCATTCTCTAATAGCATTTGTTTAACGTTTTGTTATTCATTTTGTAAATTATCTTTATCTGTTATGGAGACAGCTCTATATACAAGGGAGTTGATGACCCTTTGTTTTTGAGATGAGTGATGGTAAAAGGAAGCATGTAGCATGTAATTGATGGATGAAATCGAAAAACTTATTTAGTTCATTTAGTCCATGTTGCCATATGACAAAGGTGTCTCCCACGTAACGGAACCAAAATGCCAGTCCAAGCTTGGATTGATTAAAGATTTTGGTTTCTAGATTTTTTACGAAGATGTTGGCTATTACAGGTGAGATTGGAGATTACATTGCTGCTCCTGAGGTTTGCTTATAAAATTGGTTGTTAAAAGAGACGTAAGTAATATTAAGACAGTGCTCTATCAAAGGTATGAGCTCGGAGGGGAAGTTTCCAAAAGATTTAATAATATCAATTTTATCAGAGATTGGTACTTTTGCAAAGAAAGATCTTACGTCGAAACTCACTATGATGTCTTGGGGTTGAATGCAAATCTGTTTTATCTTTTTGATAAAGTCAACAGAGTTTTGGACGTGGGTAAAAGAGTTTCCTGTGAAAGCATTCAGTTTATTGTCGAGGAAGCGCGCTAGCTTGTAAGTAGGTGAGTTTATTGCGCTGACGATCGATCTGAGTGGAATATTGTTTCTCTTTCAAGTTAAGTGTTTTTTTTTAGAAGGATTTTTGTTTCGTTGACTTGTTTTTTTGGGCTCCTTCTTAAGTTGTTTGTATGTATCGTCAGTTAGAAGGTCCATGATTTTGTTATTATAGTTTTCTTCATTCATTATTACTGTTGTGCTGCCTTTATCTGTGGGTAATATTATAATTTCTTTATTCTTTTTCTTCTTTATTCATAATGTGTCCCCTAAGGGTTTACATTACTTCCATTCCTTACCACTTACATAATAAACAACAAAAGAAAATTTCTACCTTAATATTTACAATATTTACAACTAT
>JAAAKG020126285.1:0-67107 GCA_010014905.2 Druon quercuslanigerum
GGGGGTCTGGGGGGGTGGAGGGCTGGGTGAGGGGTGGGGGGAGCGGCACTTTTATTGATAGGATGTAAGCTTTGCAATGTTATCTTTTATTATAAGCCAAAAAATATTCACGGGTTTCCTGACTGCATCCGACTGAAACTTGATGCAGACACGCTTGGACATTTTTAGTCATATGTCGGGAACCCATGCACATTTTTCTAAGTTTTTCTAATCATTCCACTAGTTGAAGGTGGAGATGCAAAATTTGATAATTCTTGAATTTTTAAAAACTTTTCATGTGGTACATTCTTTTCAAAAGATAAAAAATATAGCTTTTATGGTTCATGCGATGCATAATATAATATGCTTTCCATTGGTTTTTCAACAAAGTTTATCGCTTCTTTTTTAAATGAATAATTATGCTTTTAAGCCAGCAGTAATTTTTATTAACGCTTGAATTGAGGAATTTTTTAGGGCAAAGTTTTCAAATTTATCAAATATTTTAAGGTATTTCCGAAGATTTTAAAGAATTTTCACGATTTTAAGATATATTAAAATATTCCAAGGAATTTTGAGGTTAATTTCAATAATTATATACCTTATTTCGAACAATTTTAAAGAATTTAAGGAATTTTCTAGAAAATCTACAGCTTTGAAGAATTTAAAGGGATTCCAACATATGTCAAAAGGATTAAAATACCTTAGGATATTTTGAATAAGTTATACGGGTTCATTTTGGAACAATTGTTTTTGTGCTTTTAAAAATCCTTAAACTATGCTATCGTCAGATTTTCGACACATGCATAATTTTTACTAAGGGTATTTTTTGCGTGATACGAATTTATTTTGGAAGAACATTCAATGAGCCGTTAATATATAGGTCATCAGTGATATTTTTACATGCGGTTACGCCGCCTCAACGTTAAGCCAGCGCAACCTCAATTTTTGTAAAGCGGACAAATAAATTTGAGACTAGGGCATTAAATTAGCCCATTAAACGATCTTTTAATTATGTCGGCCATTACTCGACTCGAGAATGTGGTTACGTCAGCCTACATACCTCTATTTTCGTTAATTTTATATTTGATTATTTCAAGGACTATTGTGAGATTGACTCTACACAGTCCAGTCTATATTGCTACGTTCAATTCGTTAATCCCTACAATAGAATTCAGATTATGAAATTGTTGTTGAATGCGAGATTAAGCGCTATTTAAAAAATATATAAAATTAAAGAAGCCCAAGTGGCACATAGAAAAGACCAATGATGGATTTCAAATTAACGAAAACTTTAAATTAAGAAAATTGGGCGGAATAAAACTAAGAACCTAAGTTTGCTTCTTGGAATCTGATTCCATGTAAGTCAAATCTCGGGAGTCTTTTCGGGGAAGGTGAGAGGCCAAATATCGATTTTAAAGCCCTTGGGTCAAAGGTTGAGACTCCTTTTTTCTGCGACATATATAAGAGCAAGAAGTTGGCGGCCTGTCCCTTTCTGTGTCCTTTATTTAATATACAGGGCCTCAGCTTAGGCCAGACTTCTTCCTTTGCTTCACTCTTTTTTCACGTCACTCCCTTTCACCTCTAATGAGATTGGTCGACCCTCTCTCTCTATGTGTAAGCGCGACTCGTTGTAGCAGGGAGGATATAAAGACAGGTATAAGGGATGAGGAAAAGTGGAATTCATAAAGAAGCGCTGAAAGCCTCGCATGCTTCTTGAATTTTTCATTCGACGCAGGGTAAACCTCACCCCGCAAAAATGATTCAAAATATTTATGTGGAACGACGGAATAACATTCTGAATATACACCATGCACCTCGAAAGGTTTATTTTATGCAAAAGAAATATTTTACTTGCATTCCCATCATCTAAATCGTGTGTATCATTCCTTTAGCACTCTCTGCAAGCTTAACCAAATTTTATCCATTCAGAGAGAAAAGTTTAATTACAGACTGATATAAATGTATATATTTCAGCAATATTAATATTTTTATTATTATTATTATTTCGCGAATATTAAACAATAGTGCAACACTTTCTATTGACAAGAAAAAATCTGAAAAAATTCAACTACAGGGTAAAAGTTTAACTACTTTGTTTGAAAAAATTCTTTTAATTGAATATTCATGATTTTAGTTGAAAATATCCAGCTTTTTAGTTTAAAAATTAATAACTTTTAATATAAGTATCACATTTTTTGGGTTAAAGCTGCAACTGTTTGGTGAAAATTAATCTTTCAACTATTTTACTGAAAATGTTTCTTTTTGCACGGATTCAACTGTTTTTAATTTTAGGTTAAAATATTTTTAGTTTCGAATATCAACTTTTTCATTTTTCTTATGAATTTTTCTTTTTCTTTTTTAAATATTAACTACTTGATTAAAAGTTAAACCACTTTCTTAAAACTTCATTTTGTTGGTTAAAGTTTTATCATTTTATTTTAAAGTTCATCTCTTTGGTTGAATATATATATATATATATATTTTGTCCAAAATTCTTTTTTTTTATTGAATTTAACAGTTCTTTATTTAAAATAAAAATATTTTTGGATTGAAATAGCAACGATTACATTTTTAGTGGAGAATTCGTCTTTTTTTATTAGGAATTTTAGTTTTTGTTTGAAAATTTAACTATTAGGTTGAAAATGAACTAATTTGAAATTTTTGCGAGATTTTTGGCTTGAAATTTCAGTAAATTGGGTGAAAAATCACCTCTTAACCTTTTTCGTTGAAAATATATCTTTTTGACTGAAAATTAAACAAGTTAAGGATATTTTTTTTAAAATTAATTTGATAGAAGATTCATTATTATAGTTTAAAATTCATATCTTTCATTAAAAATTCTTTTTTTTTCGTGAAAAATTAATCTTTTCGTTCGCAATACTTTTGACTGAAATATGAGAAATTTTAATTAATTATAAGTACGATTTCTTCCCTGTAGACGGTTTCTTTAAATCCACAATATTAACAAAATAAATCGTATGGATGTATTTCAAATTGGTATAATCAAAAAGAACCCCTTATTAGGCATCTTTTTTTTTATGTCTGGAATTTCTGTCCATGATTCTTAAAAAATGAAGAGATACTTTGTAAAAAAAAGTATTGTTTTGAGGTGCTTTATAGGATTTTTCAAATTTAAGAGGATAAAAGCGGAAGAGCGAATAAAACAAAAGGACTATATAATCCCTGTAAAGTATGTTTTTTTAATCATCATCATAAATGCAATTATTGTATTGCATGTTTTCGAGATTAAGTAATGTAATTTTTCCACTTTGTTTTAGTAATAATTAATAATCCAATAATCACTCATTTAAAAATCTGAACATCGGCTGACTTAAAAATAGCGTTATGATTGAATAAACTTGAAGCGAATAAACAATAAATGAACACACTTTTTGGCGTGACTGCTTTCAGCAAATGGGAGGAACGCACTATTGGACCATACCGCCCTCGGGAGTAGGCAAGTAACATGCCGGTAATTAAAATACAATAAACTCGGGTCGGCATCGAGCCAAGCATTCGAATGATTCGAAGGGGCGGGTTTCTCCACCCACTCTGTTTTCATAATTAAGCGCGGGACAAGTGGGCACATAGTCTATTTCGATTTCTACATTAAATCTCAATTTATGAGGTATCGCCTTACAGCTGACAAAAATTCTGTAGACGCGTTTCCGGACATTCTGTAATCGAATATTCGGTCGTCGGAAAAACGAGGTTATTTTTTAAGACCACTTTTTATGCTCGATGAGCGGCTTCTACTGCCAATCTGTTTTTCACTCGTTGTTTATATAAGAGTAATGCCGTTTTTTACAGTCTGGCTAATTTTAGCCGCGTTCAATTTTCTCCAGTACCGAGCAGAATTTTTTGAATAACCTGGATTAATTGTAACATGGATGTACATGGGATAGAGAAGCAATTATACCACAAAGTAATGCTGAAGTAAATGATAATTAAGCTTTTTAGATGCAAAACGGTTTAAAATATCTAGACAAAAATAATCTAGCTTCTGTCTGTTATAATAAAAATGTAATGGACATGAAACAAGTTTGTTAAAATATTTGGTCAAAAGAAACATGAATATGGGATCTTCATCAGTGGGATTAAATTTCGGAGCGGATTGATAGAAAACTTTTGAGAGTATAAAAGTATGTGTTATCCGGTAATGCACGTGCTTTGATAGGTGCTTTGAACGAAAGCGTAATTAGGTCTCTGAGGCAGTCAAACAGAGATCTAATCTCAATTCATGGCCTTCGAGCGAGAATCACTTACTTCGCACATATTGTAAATATTCCGAAAAAACATACCTTGTATTTGTTATTATGTAGTTTCAGAAAAGCTTACATATCTAGTTAAATAATCAAAATCGTTGTCGTTTCTTCGATTGAGAAAGAGAGTCTGTATAAATATATGGATATATGCAGAGTATGTGCATTTTTATCAAAAGAGATTTATCAAAGCTTTGAGTTGTATTTTTGAGATGCGTATCGAAATACACAGTCGCTCTATTTCTTTATTTAGATCCACATCAATATTGCATCGGAAATCAAATTCTTCTATGCTTACAAAAGGCGAGGCGAACGAACGAAATCTGAATCGTTGTCGATACGAGAGATAAGGTAGTCGAGACCATTCGACTGTATAATTTAAAAAAACATGTTTTTTCATGAGGGGCACTGCAACTACTAAATTTTGTTACAGCAGTTATTTAACTGCATGATATTGGAAATAGTTTATAGCTCTTAATTGGAACCATTCTAAATTGGAAAATTTAAGATGTTTACGATAACAATTTTAAATTCAGTTAGTTGAAATTGAGCAATTTAAAATTTAAGCTTTGAATATTGTCGGATTTTAAACGGAATATGAACAAATATAACACACTAAATCCCAAAGTGTTAAATTTTTATCTAAAACGGGAGTAATTTGATGCAGTGGGGAAAAACCGTGAAGTTGATAACTACGTAATTACTGCATGGAAAATTAGAACTACATTCACATCTTCCTATACCTACACGGATAAAAAAATGTAAGTATAATTGCAAGTTGAGCTATTTCTACCGAAGTACATTTGTATAAAATATTATTATATATGTATAAAATATAAAAAGTATATTTGCTCGAACTCATATAATGTTAGCGTGGCAGGCCTATTTACTACAAAAGCATAAAGCTCATGGTAATAAAGCTCGAGTGTTTGCTTTGAAAGCAGTTTCGTCTTGCGAAAAAAAACTTTCACTTGACCGTGTCATGGTTGCAAGAAATCATTGCGATTTTGGTATGGGTTTTTTACAACGGAGGTTTCACAGTCTCTTGATAGTGTGAATGGTACCCCTTCACAAGGTATCGGTTCCCTCGGATTTGGGGTACGAAACCTCACCTACTGTCATTTATTTTTACAATTTTGTGGCGAAAACAATCAACTAGTTTCGCACCCTAAACGACGAGCGAGATGGAACGCCATCTTGAAATTACCTGCAAGAAAATTGATCCCAGACTGGCAGGTATAGGCCTGAGACCATGGTTGCGAGAAAACCATGTCGAAATCGTCATTGTTCCTTGCAATCACAGCACGGTTTAAGTTACACGCTTTTATCACTCAGAAAAATTGCACTTAGAGCAACAAATGCTTAGCTTTTCTAAGATATACCCGTGCCTAAACTGCATGAATTCGTGCTAAGATAATAAGAAAAAACCCTGCTACAAAGGGATGAGAAGCAGTGGCGTAGCCAGGGGAGGGTTTTGGGGGCTCAAGCCTCTACCGAAACTAACTATTGTTATTGTTAAATTCCTTTTTCCCCACTCTTTGCCTAAACATAAACCCGAATCCGCCTGCGAAAAAAATCATAGCTTCTACCGCAAAAAATCCTGGCTAAGCTGCTGATAAGTGCAGCCCTAGCTGCCGTGGCGGGTCGAGCCTAAATCTCGTGGTAGTACTTGCTGCCCCCAAAAAGGTCCAGGCCGCCACGGATGCTTCCTTTGTTAAGAGGGTTGGGGACACCCGTGGGAATTCTGAGTTGAGTGTGCGAGAGAGACAGAAATATGATAAGCACGCCCGAAAGGTTGGAGCTTCTGAGTGAAAAACAAAATCTCGACAGCCAATCACAGTTGGAATATTTTCAGAAAAAATGTTACGTAGCAAAGAAAGTGTGAACAAAATTGCCTGCGAGGAAGTAATCATCAGGGGACCGTCATCCAAGGTCCGGCATTGTTTGGAAACCGTTACCCTTGTGGCGGGTGGTAGTTCGTCGAGCGGACGGTTTTTGGCCTCGCGAGACCTTCCCATTGTTTGAGATTAGACACAGCGAAGAATAATCAGAATCTTGTACAATATGAATGGATTTAATTTTAATGCACTGCGTAAGTCTCGTTATATTATTATGAGTCAATTAAGAAAAGATTTTTAAAAATGGGTGAATATTTTAAATTAAAATTTAAGAAATTTAGGTCAGATTAAAGTCCAAATTAAATATCCTATTTAGCATCCAATCATCAAATTGATGAAAACTCCTGTAAAAAAAACAAGAATCCAACGACAAAATTTGGACCAAAACAAACAAACAAAAAATGCTTCAATTGTAATCTGGTAATTTAACAATTGTAATCTCTGATGTGGTTGGTTCCCTTCTCATTTTTCTTTCCTCTTTTTAATTTTTGTCTGAAGTTTTTGTTATTAACAAGGATTTTTTTCAGATTACAATTGGAGCATTTTTTGTTTGTTTGTTTTGGTCGCAATTTGGTCGTTGGATTCTTGTTTTTTTACAGGAGTTTCCATCAATATTTTAAATGTCAGTTGATCTCTAAAGTTTTATCTTTCTGGCTCGTTTACCAATCGTGACATTTCACATAAGTTACACTTATTAACAATGGTTTTACATATAATAGTCACAAGAAGTCGAAATGAATGTTTGAAGTGTTGAAAATGCTTTATTTGAATTTTTGCCTAATCCAAACATTACATGGAGATAGTTTAGTTAGCTTAGTCAAAGTTAATCTACTTTAGAAGACTACTGTCTCGGTTCGTAATGATTATTTCACATATTTACAATATAATAGTAGTCTATTGACTTTTCAATTACTATCATATGTATCTATCTGAACAATTGTTCTCAAATAAATATGAAAAAAAAAAGAATTCAACGAAGTGTATGCATGGAGTAAATTTAGCGAAAGTAACTACCGATCCTGGCGGTACTTCCAAAAATTTGCTTTTAGGAGTCACTTTTTTCATAAAAAAATTTATTTTATCAACAATAAGCTTAGTCAAAGTTATCCTACTTTAGAAGACTACTGTCTCGGTTCTTAATGATTATTTCACAAATTTACAATATAATAGTAGTCTATTGACTTTTAAATTACAATCATATGTATCTATCTAAACAATTTTTCTCAAATAAATATGAAAAAAAAAGAATTCAACGAAGTGTCTGCAAGAAGTAAACCAATCCTTTCGGTACTTCCAAAAATTTGCTAAAAATACCTCTCTGACGTTCAACGGATTTGCACGTTTCTTAAAATTCTGAATCAAATGATAAATACTTTTAGGAGTCACTTTTTTCATAGAAAATTGTATTTCATTAACAATAATACAATAACAGATACATATACTTGTAGGTGAAAAGTCAATAGACTGCTATCATATTGCAAATTTGTGAAATAATCATTACGAACCGACACAGTAGTTTTCTAAAGTGGGGTAGCTTTGACTAAGCTTATTTTCAATATAATTAATGTTTATTGCAATTTAAAAATAATAGAGAAATAGATTATTCTTTTCTGAATGCAGACATGCCACATAAGTCATATTCTTCATTGTACTTTAATAGAAAATAGTGGCCGGCGATGACCTTACAAAAGTTCATGTCCCCAGCCCTCTTAAGCGGTTGTCGTGACGGGGATTAAAATTCAAAACAAAAAAATTTCGATTTCAAAATTATCTCTCTAAAACCTCGAAATTCACAATCTGTGAATTCTTGCGATCAAAAGAAATCTGGAAACCGTCTTCAAATACTAAAAATCAATGCATTATAACCCTTTTATTTGTAAATTGAGTTTTTATTATATTCCATTAAATCAATGATTTTTAACTTCCCAAGTACAAGCTTAGATGTATTTAATCGCAAAAACACACATATTTTGAATTAGAGACTCATAAATCGCTAAAAAGTTCGTTTCTTTGGTATTTTAAATTACGCTCTTAATCTTAAAACTGTATTGTTTTTAAACCGAAGATTGAAACATGTAAAATTTCCAGTTTGAAGTATTCTAAATTTAGCTTGAAATCGAAATATTTTCTAAGAGGAAAATTTTCATATTGCGACATTTAACCAATCAACAGTACTGTGTATTCAGAAATTTGGAAAATATAATCATTTTTAAAGTATCAATGCAAACTTGGGCAATTTCAGAGTCAGTTCAAGAGGCTTCTAAAGTTTAAAGATTTTTCTGATTTGTAATGATATTTAAAACTCTCGGATTGAGCTCGTTTGTGTAAATAATTGTAGAGAATGTATATTTATTAAATTAATTTGAAATCTTGTCACAAAATTCAGATATAAGATGCATAATTTAATTTTTAATATTTTGGCACTGAGGTTTGCTGCACTCACTCCAAGTTGAGAATACGTGTCTTGTTTAAAGAATACGCGAAAGAAGGGACGAGATCGTGAAAAAGCTGAGAGAGGTTGGGATTCGAAGAACACCTGCTCTTCAGGTATGCCGGCTACTCTCTTGTACAGGTCCCCTCCCGGATTTTGTATCGGCGATCACGTGCATGATGTCGCATAATAACTCGCTAAATACTTGATTTGCTATTGAAAATTATCACAAAAGATGTTGAATTTAATATTTACAAATAATTTCTTATCTCCCTTTAAATATTTGGTAACCTTTAATTTGACGAGGAACCAATCAATTGGGCCAAACGCCACTCCTCCTAATTACAACGTATTTAGTGTAGTTTTGAGTGAAATCTTTTTATAATATATATAATAATAGTCATCTCATCAATTTTAATAAGTGATATAATGAAAGTCACTTATTAAAATTGATAAGATCGCTATTCTCAAGAACGATTCCTTATCATTATACTGTATCCCAGTTCTTCGGAGTATTTTTCAATTTGATAGAGGTTTTGTAGGAGTGCTTTTCTCTGAAGGAAGTTGGCATTGCAGAAGAAATTCTTCTCTATTCGTTCTTATCTTTACCGAGGTTGTCTTACCAGATCAGAAGAGATTGAGCCGTCTGGCGAGGAGATTGCACTTGGCTATCGTTTACAGGCGAAAACCATATTTAAATCGCCTCACAAAGGACCAGTTTGAAAGAACCTGTTTCATGGGTTCTTGGTCCTTCCTCTACCAACCGTATTACGTGGTTCTCGTTTCGCGAGAGACTGCATCATCGTATACGTATTTTCTACTATTTTCCATTGTTCATATAAAAGCTATTTAAAGCCTCTTCCCATATTTAATTTCAGTTCCAATTGTCAAGGTAACTTGATGAGTAATTAAAAGTTCTTCTCCCAAAAATTTACTTTTACTAAAGTATTTTCATGTTCGCCTATATGGCGATGAACCTTTTCCTTGTGAAACCCATTAGGTGGATTAGCATGAAATAAGTTTAATTTTAGGGAGAATGTAGCTAATGAAAGTAGATATTAATTTATTTTTATATTTTCATTAGGCTCTCTTTTTTTATGTGGAAGAACTGAGTCTGTAAATACAGCTGAACATTATTAGGGAGCTGGTGTTTTTCAGTCGATAGTAATAGTTAGGTGCACTGAAATATTTGTCTTCAATTTCTGGAGGTGTGAAAACATTGATCTTTTTTTTGGCTTTTCTGTGGCTTTCTGATCCTCGTTATCCTTTAAGTAAGCCGGGTGAAAGCTCGCACCTTTCTTCCGAATCGAGGCCAAGACACAATGCAGTTTTTGTGTGGAAGGGGTACACGAAATGAATCCGCGGAGAATCACTGCGAAGCACCTGTCTGTTATCTCATTCCCTGACGTATTTATATACCTGCTGTATTAACGTTTTTGGCACTCCCAGAGAGATACGCTTCCAACAATCCGCTTTATGAATCACATTATTGCCGCCATAACATATTTAATTCATAATTGCACTCTCTTTTTATTTATTATTTATACAATAATGTTATCTACGAGTCATAAAAGCAGGATATTTAATAAGGCGAAACCGGGAAATATCTTGGAGTTTATACAGAACCGGTGAAGACCGGCAAATAATCGGGAATACGATTTCGAGCTGGAAATCACATTTAGAATTTTGGAAAATACGATATTTTTTGTTAATCATGATAACACAAATAAATTTGAACGTTCATTCTGAAGTTGTAGGCACGAGATTCCGACACTGCGTGAATATGACTTTTAACGGCTGTTTTCAGTTTGTTCATGAACAAACCATTCATCTATTGACAAAGATTACGATTGCGAATTTTCTGCACCATCAATTTTGTAAATCGAAATTTCTAAATAAGTGATTTTATTTCCTGATAAAATTTATCTTTAAATGTTTCTAACTATGATTGATAAAACAGACGATTTTAATTGTAAATTATTTGTTGATTATGGGAAACGATTTTATTCTTAATATTTTGCTACAGCACTATGATTTGTAAGCTTCGTCAAACTTTTAAAGAGAAGAGAAATATTAAATTATACATGAAAACTGAAAATATATAAATTTATGAAGTCTTTCAATTTAGGTTTTTTTGTAATAAATTAATTTCTAGTTTTGAAGATTTCAAAATATTTCGAAAAAGAAGCTGGAAGTATTTAAGACAATTTTTAATTTAGGCAGTATTTACAGTTTTTTTTTAGAAAAACTTAATCATATCAAAAATATTTAGAAGTTTTACAAGTTTCGAAAAGATTCGAAAATAATTTAATTAAAATTTAAATAAAAATTTAAATCTTGAGACGATTTCAAAACATTTTATATAAAATGTAGATTTTTGAAAATTTCACAAAAAATAAGCTTTTTAAGAATAGTTGATTGATTTTACAAATAAAGTTTAAGAAAAAATTGAAAGAAGTTTCAAACCTATGCAGGTGATTTTCTCAATTTCTAAAAAGAATCTAGAGGATTTTAAAGTAAAATTTTAAATTTTTATAATACTGCATCATTTTAGAAAAAATTCTACTCAGTTTAAGAGATATTGAAAAGTTTTCAAAAGCCTCAAAAATAATTTAAAATATCTAAAACAAAATGTGGATTTTTGATGATTTCGAGCAAAAGGTTTAGAAGCTTCTTAGGAATTTAAAAAGGTTTCAAGTGAATAAACAAAGTTCTTAAGATTTCAATAAATTTTTAAGGAATTTTTTTTTGAATGTAAGGATAAAAACAAATAGATTAAAAACATATTTAGAAAGTTTAGAAGTTTATCCCGATTTTTTTAAATTTTAGGAAAAATTCTGATCGTGTTATTTTGAAGATTTCGGAACAAAATTTAAAAGCGGTTTAAGAATATTAAATGATTTAAAGAGAATAAAATAATTTTCTTAAGATTCATAGACAAATTTCAAATGATTTTTCATTGTGAAACATGAATTCTAAGAGAAACATGAAAAATGTTTCAGAATGTTTTTCTACAATTTTAAAAAAGAATATAAAAGAATTTAGAGCCAAATTTTGTTATTTTGAAAGATTACAAAAAATAGCGTCCAGCAAGCGTATTAACCAAATCTGCGCAAATAATTAGGACATCAAATTGTATTATATTTCCCATATCAAAAGAAAAAATTGAGAATAATTATCTCAAGAGTGGGCTAGTTGGCGGAATCTGTAAAGTTTGTTCGTATTATAAATAAAAATATGTAATACCCTCCGACATAAAAGGGTATTATAAATTGTTTTGAGAGCTCAATTTCTCGCTCTGGCGAATTTGCGAGTCACGCGATTACTGTGTAGAGTGAGCAAAAAATATATGTATCGGGTTATCTCATACTCGAGGTAATTTCAACTCTGCCTGCAGCTGTATGATCGATGGGCATGTTTCGAGAACCTAAGTGGCCACCATTTTTTCAAAAGTGTGGTCTGTGTAGAAAATGGGAAAATGATTGAAAGTGTCATGTCGGAAATTAAGTTAGGTGTTATGAACTAGTTTAAGAGGATTTATTTTGGAATAAAAAAATACTATCTTCCACTTGACCTTTGCTTCTGCTATAAATGTGTATGAAAAGGTATCCGTAACTTTAATTATAAATCCTGTAATCATTTAGTCTGATACCCGTGTAGAAATGCAAATGTCGGGCTGGTCGGCTATCCGAGCAGTTGGCCCCACTTTAAGTCGGGGGCTAGTCGGGACTACTGATTAGTGTCCCCGACTAGTTTCGTCACGGTAAATTAGTCGGGGGCTGATTAGTAGACCCGACTTATCCCAGTCGGGGTCTATTCGGGTACTGATAGGGTCCGTATAATAACACGCCTGTCCCAAACAAAAAAGCGTTGTATGTATCTTTATGTAACAATGAAACTACATTCCAGTGACATAGAATATAGTTGATATATACACTGTTTTTGGAAGTCTTAAAGTTAAGACTATTATCCCCGGGGCAGTCGATTATAGTTTTAAAAAAATCTGTATTACAAATTGAGTAAATGAAAACTACAGTCACAAATTTCAATTATTTTAATTTTATGAGAAATATGCTTTAAAACACATTCAACGACAACAATATTTTAAATAAAACACTTATTGTGAGAACAACAATTATTTTAGTTTTAAAACAGCATTTTATTTTCCTCTTTTAAATAGTATAATGTCTACCTAGTTCATGAACCAATGTTTTACTTCATTTCGTCAAATTTTTGTGCAATTTTACCGGAAAAGTGTACGATACAAATCCTAACCTCGAAATGCAATTTTTTCATTTTACTCAAAAAAATAAGAATTTGATATTTTTCGTTATTTTCAAATGTCCAAATATGTATTTAAAATATAGAACTATGGCCATAGATGGAAAGTATTTTTAATTTAAAATGTTGAAACTTCTTGCGTAAAATAAATTTAGAGTTTGGATTGTTCAGGCTAGAATTCTCACTCTCGTTTTCAGGTATTTTATACCTATACCCCAAGAATAAACTTACCTTCACAAATATTTAATTGTTCCCCTCACGAAGTACTACAAGGAGACTCAATGACATGTATTTCAGCTGGCGCCATTTCGGGATCCCCTGTCCTCGGATTTTCATTTATTCCGCGATGCGAGCGCCCCGACAGTGAAAATGTGCAAATAAAAATTGTCGTCTGCTATGGAGTGTGGACCATCGACTGTCGTTATAGGTTAAGTTTGGTTATGTCGGGTGTCATCACGAAGTGATAATAATTAAAATTCCTCATAAAAATGAGGAATAGAAAAATAATGAAAAGTAAGTATAGACATGGAAGATCTAGTGTAATACCCGAAAAAGTAATCAAAACTATAATCTGTAATTGAAATGATTGTAATGCCGAAGTGCGCGTTTTATTATTAACGAGTTATTGCTCGTCGTTCCTACAGTTTCCGCACGTAGCGCTCTCGTTTGAGGACAGGGGATCCCGCTTGTGGGCTGTTTTCCACGATCCCCGCCATAGGCGTTGAGTCTCCTTGTAGTAGTTCGTGGTTCCCCTGCTATTTCAATATAATTTTTTTGGAGGAGTCAGATTGAAATTGAGGTTAGAAAAGATCTTCACTACCGCTCGCAGCGGCGCAGATTAGTAGTAGATAGAGCAGAGAATTCAAAGTCCAAAAAACGCAGTCTTAAAGTCGCTTCGAATTGATAATAAAAATGTCCTTCTATATATTCTACAAGATTTAAATATTTAACTGTGTTTAACTTTTATTTTTAAAATATGTAAGCCGCATTTTAGCTTACACATTTTCTCTTAAAAAAAAACGAAAAATTACAATTTCTGGTATTTGTTAAAATGTTTATTAAATGTGTTTTCATCAATTAAAAAAAAGTAAATATGCGTTTTGTACATATTAACTCATTATACATAACACCTTGTCAGAAACTTTAAAGCAAGAATGGCCTGCTCAGAGCCCGGCTAGAATCCGCCTAGGAATTTTGATATAAAAATAGCCTAGACAGAGGATTAAGTTTTTTTTTGGTGTAGCTCGACTAGTCCTAGACCAGTGCCCGACTAAGGGACATTGTCTGACTAAGGGGCATTGCCTAAAAATGTTCTCCGACTAAGCCCCGACTTTTATTGGGGCCAAGTGGGACTATTTCTACTCGGGTATATACCCTAAATTGGAATAATTCCGTTGATTACTTTAAAATGAAGTAGTTAATTTCACAAAATATTTAGCGCAGACTGTACTGAACTTTTAATTTGCGAAAATTTACTGGTAAAATGCCCTCCTTGGACAGTTAGTAGAGCACGGATGTCGTTCGCAAGAGTACCCGCTTCGAGTTTGCATTTGTAAATGGCGAAAGCGTGTACGGCCTCCGAACGTTCTGCATTCGAAGTACAAATCCAAAACTACAGCGCATCTCGGTCGAGTTTCGTGATGTGTTTTTTGTATTTTTCCAGGTTCGTTGAATGCAAATTTGCAGCAACTAACTTCAGCTGTTCCCACAAAAAGGAAAAAAGTTTTTGCAAATAAATTTAATTGGGAAGAGAAGCGAGAATGGGCGCACTATAATCGACTTATTAGTCTAAAATTAAAAAAAGAATTCAGAGAACAATTCAAATGTAAAAGGAATCAATATTTGTTTTTGAAGTAATTTTTTGGTTTATTTTCAAGCTCGTGATCAGACTTCAACTTTTTTTTAATGAAAAACAAAAGGATATAATTTCGTGGAGGTAGGGAAATACTACCGAAGTATTTCTCGAAACTTTGATGACGAACTCTTGACTGTGGGGTGTAAAACTTTGATTTGCGGTTTTCCGGCAGCCAATTCCGTGACTAGTTTTAGTCGTGGACAAATTTGGCCCTCGTAGAGAATTTAGCATATTTGCGGGCGATTTCTCCCCTATATGATTGTATGTATACCATCTGCTAACACAAACTACGCAACCCGGGATTTCCCCGTGGAACCACTGCACCACTTCCTTCTCTACTCGCCTAAATCTAAACATGCGTCTAAATTGTCGGAAATCGTCGCAAACTTAGCCAGACTGGCTTTCAAGTTTCAAGTTTCAAGTACTGCTACCATATCTGCTACAGCTCTCGGGCTGGGTTCTTTGTTTAAAGAAACTCCCATTGTTTACAGAACTTGAAGAATGTGTTCTCTCCTGAGTGGTCGCTAATTCCACCAGAAAAGGGATTTGTATTTTCCCATGTTGGAATTAAAGCTATTCGCAAATTGTGTTTGTCCAATGGCTTTTGAGTTGTCAGATTGATGTTTTAATTTGAAATAAGTAACTAATAAGTGTCTGAATCAGGATTTTCAAAATTAGGAATTGAATCCACAAGTTCTTAGTACAGAGTGTGAATGATTCTCCGGAGTATATTACATCCTTCATGGACTTGATGCTTGAATTAAAATTTTTTTTTAATTACAGCTTTTGGACAAGAGAAAATGGGATTATAACTACCAATAACTCGTGAAAATCCACTAGATTTATAACTCCTGCAAAAGACGAACGCTGATTCAGCTCACTTCAGCAGAAACAGATAAGGAGCAGAGCTCCTTCTGAAAATGGATGGGGGAAAGAGAGTGAGTTCGGCTGTCGTGCTTAATGATTAATCTATTTTAGGGTTTCAAAACTCTTCGTACTTCAACCTAAAGTATAATTCCGGCAAAGTCACAAGTGGTGTCAAATTCGTAGGGAGTGATGTACAAAATCCACTTCATTGAATGTAACTTTTATTAATGGGTTGGTCATTCTATATTATCATCGTTTGAATTATATACTGCCTACAACGCGGTAGTAGGCATAAAGCATCTAGTCATTTGCAACTTTTTAAAGAGAATCTAGACCAGCATAATTTATAAGCATTCCCTGTGATAAATTTAAAACTTCCACTAGATGTCTTTGGTATAAATGGTAGCACTTGAGGGTGAAATATTGAATTAGTGACTTTGGATCGATGCTCTTGAATAGGTCAAGTTGACATCTTGCGCTAACATATGGGTTCTGGCTTCAGTCTTGTCCTGTCCATATTACATTCTCGAGTTAGCGTCCTCGTCCGTTTCCGGTCATGCCGTGCACGTGATTAGACGTGTGATTTATCGACAGACGCCTATGTTGCTCCGGAACTTTATGGCCCTTGCACCCATGACGATGACACGATGATTAATCGTACCTCCTTAATGGACGTACCTGCCGATCGAGATACAAATCGTCTTTCCTCCATTCTTCTCTCGATTGCTATCGAGCATCTGATCATTTTTTAATTCACCACAATTGCCTTCATCTCACAGCTGAAATGCATGATGTAGGATATAAAATTATTTTTTGGATAACTCAAAACCTGCAACGTAATGAATGTACCGTAAAGATGTTTACTTGAAAAAATTAAAACTTTGAGTCATGTGAATACAAAGTTTCTGGGTAATTAAGAACGTGGATGACAAAAAGTAATCTTGGGTAATGTCGCCTTAGTTGAGGAAATTAAGAACTCGCTTTGCTCTTGGATGAAAAGCAGAAAATGGACGATAAGAAGTAACGAGACAACCCTGTGTGAGGCCCACATTTAATTTGGTAAAACCATAATTCTACCTTTGTTTTACTTCTGTTCGTGCTTATCATCGTGAGATTATCTTCCTCGACTTATTTACATTTTTGAAACATACAAATATATTGGAAAAATTTGGTAGATGTTGCCTACTAATAAAATTTTTTGTATTTACCGAAACCATACTCTTTACGCGCAACTCTTTGTTTTTCAGCAAAACTTTCATTTCCTTCCTGAGCTAAGTTAGGATTTTGCATTTAACAATTCCACGGAGTTTAGTCACGAGAGTGAATGTTCAAAAGTACGTGTATTAATTCGCCAGAGGGATTCTTCCTGAGCATTTCATTCTTTTCCTATCCTATCTTGAGCTTCCCGGAGGAGCTTCCGGGCTCATCGTATTTCTTTTACTTCCGCGAAGTTGGCTGACCGTATGAAACCGGCTTTATAATAATAATAATAATAATAGTAGTAATGAGAGAGTCGAATGAATACGAGGTCTCTGAGGCAAATTCGTATAAACTTGAAGCTTATAATCTCTAGATTTGCAGAAAGCGCTCAGGAAAAAAAAGATTTTTTGTAGAAGAATATAATATTATTTTAAAGGGATTAAAATATAAAATTAAGGACGTGTGCTAATGAGAAAAATAAGATTATGTCGCTTCTTTAAAAAATTGTTATAGTCTTCTGTCACAGTTTTTATTGTTCGACTTCTCGCACCTGAAACGTGGAGCCATAGTGTCATTTCGAGTTTCTATTTCTGTTTGAATTTCCTATTGTTTTAGTGTCATTCCGTTAGCGAGCAAATATAAAATTCCTCTTTGAAAAGTGAAATATGTTATTTCAAGTGTTTGCGGCGAGTACAAGAGAAACAGGATTTCACGCTTTTAAAAGTTCGTTTCCTTCTTTGCGCCACTATTCATATTTTTCAGTCAAACTTTATGGTAATTTAACGCTTAAACTTTGATTATTGTACGATAATAGACAGGTTTGATGATTATATATTTTTTCCATTGTGGAAGTACTCTTTAGAGTTGGCCTTTATTTAATATACTGTTTTGTAAAATCCTTTTGGGTTTGAAGTTTACTTTGTGGAGTTCTTAAGAAGCTGTCCGCAACATTCTTGAAGATTGTAATTTGATTTGTCGAAAGGTTCTTTTGAGAAAAGGAAGGAGAATCGCATCACTCTTTGAAAAGATAATATATGTTGGGTAGAAAGGACCGTAGCAAAGGATGGAGACAGCCGGGCAACGAAACTTTCGTCGTTCACGAAATTCTATTCTCCTCTGGGAAGAATGGCTTGTGGTCTTCACTTTAGTAAGCGATCTTTGCGTTGTTCGAAGCGGGGTAACTTTATACCTCAGGTTGACTTTATGCTTCGTAGCCCTCTGGATGCTCAGTCTTTTGTCTCCTGCCACAGTTTATCGTAACCCTACACTTATTGTGCATCCATCTCTTTCCACCTCGACTTTTTATTGTTGCTCTGTTCACTTGTTAGCCAAAGTATCTGGCAACTATATTTTAAATCTTAAATCTAAAGTTGCCATTCTGAACTTTGTTTTCATATTCTCTCAAAATTTGCCTGTAAAATGTATGAGGGGCAAGCCTAGTTTTATTTTTAGGGTTATTGAAATATGTTTTAAAACGTTTACGGGTTGTTTACTAGACCTGAAATCGGGTAAACCGGGAAATGAATGGGAATTTCTATCACCTGTGGAAAAACCGGGAAATGGCTGGGAATTCGATTCAATGGTCAGGATTTTTCCATCAAATTTACTTACATGTAAATTAAAAGTTGCTTTTATACATTTTATTACTCTATTCTGAGTTAAAACAAGGAATTTGTGAGAAAAAAATCTCATTTTGATTAGGGAATTTTCCAAAAGAATTACAATTCTGATTTGCAATAGTGAATTTTATAAAAGAAGTAGAATTCTGATTTGGCACAGAGGATTTCAATGAAGAATTATAATTTTGACTTTTAGACTGGATTTAGACTGAATTGTAATTCTGAGTTGGAACCGAGAATTTTCCGAGAGAATTGCAATTCTAAGCTGCAGTATAGAATTTCAGTAAGTAAATTCAATTGTGAGTTTGAGACAGGGAATTGCCGTGAAGGAATGATAATTTTTATGTTGGTACAAGGAATTTCAGACAAGAATAATTATAGCTTTAAGTAATTAATAATTATAGTTTTAACCACAGAATGAGAATTATATTTGGAACAGGGAATTTTTCACATGAAACGGGGATTTTGGAAAAGAATTTTAATTTGATTTTTAAGGAAAATAAAAAATCCTTGTTCCAAGTCAAATATTATATTTGTCTAATTCCTTGTTCTAAATCAGAATTGGTTTGAATTTAAAAAATCTTTTTTTTTGCAAACAAAAATTGGTCAGAATTTGAAACTTTCCTCTTCCAATTTTTATTAAAAGAGATATACTATATATTTGAATTGTAACAGAAAATGTTGTACGTAAATATAATTCTGACTTTGAAAGAGGGAATTTTGGTGAAGAATTATAATTTTGACTTTCGAACAGGGGATTTCCGTGAAGAATTTTAATTTTGACTTTAGGGCAGGGAATTTTTGTAAAGAATTATTATTTTACTTAGATCAGAAATTTTTGACTGGGAACGGGAATTTTTGAAAAGAAACTAGGAAACCTTTTTAAATGTTTAGAAATCTCTTGAAATCGTTTAGAATTGTTGGAAATTCTTCAAATCTTTTCAACTATTTTAGATTGCCCTGGAAAAGTGGAAAAATTGACATGGATAAAATGAGGAAATTACTAGAAATGTAAAATCATCCATCTGGCAGACACAGTTTAGCGAATTATGTTCAGGAAAACCAATCTTTTTTTAAATCACGCATACTTTTTTTGTTATCGTGACTTAAATTGTTTTGAACATAATCGTGACTTGCCGTGGGCAACTATGGTTAAACGGAAAAAAGTTGCATGTTGAACGACCTGAGGCTATTTTCAAGCGGTCGATAATCTACGTTCGTAGAAAACCTCGTGTGTGTAATGCTTAGAGAATTTACTGGTCAAACGGAATGATTTATATATCATGTCGAGTGTATGACATTTTAAGCTAAATGACGATTCATTATTTATTCTACCTACGATTTTTCCAGTTGATATGCTAACGATCTGAAAAATACGTGAATGGACGATTTTATATATTTTGAATAATATACTGCAAAATTTACCCTATGAATTATGGATGCAAAATGTTAGGTTTAGTACCTACACAATTGCAAGTTCTAATTGTTGCAAAATTTTATTTGGAACTGTAAGAAATCAAAATTTCATAATTTTATAATAAAAGGTTTTGATAATTTTATAGTCCAGAGGCATTTAAATAATTTCAAATCATCATTTGAAAAAAGTGTTCAAGTGTGAAAAAATTTACATTGTTATTGATAAGTTTGAATTAGGCTTTTTTAATTCTTATTTTTTCAATCTCTAATTGAATCGTTTCATAAATATATTCAATACGTAATATATTATTTTATTCTACTTCAAAATAATACGCTTAGAATTAAGAAACCTGAAAGTCGTACTTTTTCGAGTCCAATTATAAGCTGAGTCATAATTGCATGCAGTGAAATTTTTTTATAAATATCAACTACTTAATTTTAAAGTGGTTAAAATTCGACAATTACCATTTTCAGCTTTTAACATTGATCCACGGAAACTCTAAAAAGCTTTTTAAGTGAAATAATGATGTAATTAACTAATTATATAATTTCAAATTAATGTATCCAAAACTCAGGATTCTAGAAAATTTGCACAAAATAAAGTACCTAATAAGTAAATTTGAAAAAATATCAAAATTTAAAAGTTTTTTAATTTCAACCCTTATAATAAATGAATAATTTTAACTGTGGAATACTCAGAAATCTTACAGACGAATTAGGATCATACAAAAATGTTTCATTTGAGCGTTACAAAATTATAAAATACCAAAGAAAGAGTTTTAAATTTACAAGTTTCTGTTTGTAACTTTGATTGGGTTAGAAAAGTCTGTGTTACTTGTAAATTAATAAAATTAATAACTATCACTAAAATAGTTTGACGTTAGCTATTCAACTTGTTTGTTGTATCTCGAAAAATAGCAGTTTTTTATTCAGTTTCTTTAAACATATTCATGAATGCAGTAATCGGATTAGCGTATTGATCTGGATTGCACTTACAAAGTTTATAGCGAAGACTCCTTCACTTCCGAGCGGCTTCTTTAAATTTATAAAGTTTCGAAACTTTTCTAATTTTAGAGTATCCCGTTGTATTTAACGTCGTAATTTAATTTGCATTTCCTCTCTCGTCACTTATCTTATATTTTTTTATGGTTTAGTACCGCATTATTTCCATTATGCAAATTTCTATAACCCAGTTAATAAATATTAAATTTTCACACTTTTTTAGATTCAATGCGTTTGGGGTCATTCACAAAATACGTGATATGTTTAGGGGTGGGGGGTCTGCTGAAGTATCATTCTCCATGACAAGACCAATGGAAAAAGTATCACGCAAGGGTGGGAGGCTAGGTCAGAATTTCCTGAACAATCTATTACGTATTTTGCAAATGGCCCCTTCTCTTATTATTCAATATTCTTCTAATATTATCGTACTTATAATTTAGGAAAAGAGTTTATAAAAATAACCAAAGATTGCTGATTAGTTAAACTTTGTTTCGTATGCAACCAAGTAGGAATATTTTTGCATTAATCATTTCAAATTCACTTAATTAATTTCTCTCTGAGTGTCGCAGCAGGTGGTAGATTTCTCGCGCTATTCAAAGTGGTCGAAGTAGTCACAAGGAACTTGGCAATGACGCAAGAGTGTAGGTCAAGGGGTTGCAATTCTCGTTCTGGTACCAGTTTACTCAAAGGAATTAATTTCCTGCGAAATTCCAAACCATGAATAGGTTTCTTCCTTTTACTTTGGATTCCATGGTACTTAACATTGATTGTCAGGAACTTTGATCTTCTCTCTTTTCAAAGATTTTTCTATAATAACTAACAATAAGAGAATATTCACTTTCTTAAAACATCACTCTATCCTTTGATAATATTTTTATGGAATTTAAAAATTTTATTCGCAAGAAGTGAGGGTTTTTGTCGAGTTACAAAGATTTGAAGAAATTGTTAAATATTTTTTGAAATTTATTTTTATTTTTCAGAAGTTTCTTTAATTTTTTTAATCCATATGAATTTTTCTTAATTCACTCAATTCTACTCAATTCAATAACTTATTTAGTTTTTGTTTTATTCATCTTGAAGTCTTAAGCTCTCCTTGAATATTTAATAGGCATTTAACCTTTCAAATCCTCTAAACTCATATTAATTTACTAAATTGAATCAAGTTTTTGATATTTTTCAATTGCGTTCAATTCACTTTTGTTAAATTTGCCTTGTATTGTTTTCCATTCACCTTAATTTTTTTTATGAATTTCATAGAATTCTTCTTATTTTCATAAAATTGTTTCGAGTTCATTCCAGTTTCACTGAACTTAATGGAATTTGTGGTTTTTTCGATGTTTTCCAATTTATTTCAATTATTTTCAATACTTTCAAATTTAAGAGAACATTAGTCACATCATTCATGAACATTAATCATTTTTTGGGTTAGAAATTATTCACCTTTATTCACCGTTTCAGTTAAAATAGGTTACTATTTCATGTAAAAAGATTCTATAGTAAAATGTTACATGATTAGAATTTTTTAAAATAATAATCGTCAGGGAAAATTAAAAGTTAGGGAAAAATCATGGAAAAACCATTGAATTTTGAAAATGAATTTTTTCAGCTGTCCCTGTCAGAGAAGCAAGGTTCACGTTTTATGGTGCGATAGTTATGTATATTTTGTTCGCTTTCATTCTGAATGGAGTTACAGACACAAAGGAGAAAAAATGGCCAGAATTCAACGCTTCCGGCAAGCAAATCCCCTTTTAATTGAATTTTTGTTCTCGATTAATTAGAGGATCATTTGCCACCTATGTATTTTAAATTATTTGTGTATGTGCCAATCTCAATGATGAGCGTCATGTGATATGTATAAAGCTATTCAGCGAAAATTAGTTTTCATTTTTTTTAGTGGCGTTATGGGCTTAGTGGTCGCAAAAAGGCGACATCCAAGGAAAATGCACTCGCTCTGTGATCGAATTCGTGTATCTCGTTTTACGAAATTGGAATGAAGATTCGATTTTTATTTTGTATTTCACGTTTTCTCTCCATGATGAGAGAGCAATTTTCAATTTAGTCAGTGATTAATGGTCTGCTATAGAAACCAAATTTGTTTGAATTTAATATTCGCTGTTTTCAAAAATAATTAAAACTTACAAATTGTTTGCTCATGTGTAAACCTTTTAAAAAATATGTTTTTAAACATAAAATATAAAATTAAGATAATACACAATGCGAGACACGTTTGGTTTTTAGTACCCGTAAAAACAGATTAAAATTGTGAGGTCTCTTTTAATGTTTTGTGTGAAATCCACTTTAATTAAAATAATAAAGTTATGAGCATAAAATATTAAACGAAGTTTGGAATTATCAGACAATGTCTCAATCTGGAATCCTAACGAAACTTGTTCGCTTTAGGACCTGCAGGTCCTCTGTCTCCAGACAATTGCTGCAAAATGAGTATTGTCGAAAAATGCATTGCTCTTGGTAAAGTGCCAGATAAAATGTCTTTGCGGTAAGCAAAGTGGCTTCACAAGTGCCGTTTCGCGCTCGAAAATGTTTCTAATTAAGAAAATAATTTATGGCTCTGTGTTTTTCTACTACCTCGTGTGCATTTCAGCAGGCCAGTAAATATGCACGCGCCGCATAGGCAGCTAGAAAAGGAAGTCTCATAATTACATAGGGGCATTCGCTTGAAATTACACCCAAGACTGCCATAAAACATTTTCTACAAGTTAAATTTTTCCCGTACAAGAGTAATTTTTCGATTACAAAAAAGCGTCACTCCGATAAGAAAACCTAATTTAGTACCTCTGGGTAAAATTTAGTAGTTTATATCCTTTTTTAAGATGAACTTTTAATTGGATAATTATTTTAGAAATTTTTAGGAAGATTTGTTATAATTGTATAATTAAGCTTTATGTGCGCTTCTCTTTAGTAAGTAATAGTTATATAATTTTTTAATTATCTCATAAGCTGGAAGCTCGTCTATCAGCTTCACTGATGGGACTTCTAGACTAATTTTATGAGCCTTCACATAGGATGTAATCGATTTTCCGTTAAGTTTGAAAACTGCATTATTTTAAAGGAATTAAATTATGTTAGGTTTCGGATATATTAGGATATATTCGGATATTTTAGAAAAGAAAGAATTAGTTCAGGAGAGTAGAAACATTAATTGAAAGTCCATTTTCATTCATTTATTAAAACTATAAGAAAAAAAATGTGTGGAGAGATATTAATATCACTTTCTTTGGAAATTGTTATCAATTAGTAAGGGATTATAATTATTTAGCATCAAGTTTGATTCATTTTTCTTCTTTAATTTTATTTTCTAAGATAACTATTAGAGAGTTTAAATTAAAAATCTCAGAACACGATATTAAATATATTTTTCAAATGTCTAAAGATATGGCTTTTAAAAAAGTCACTAATTGAAACCTGAGAATATTCCCTGTTTAATATCTTATTTAAAACTAAAATTTGAAGTTTGTTTTATAGTTTCTTACCCAAAATCCTTACTTTGAAACATTAATAATTATTCGTGAAACTGCACGAAAGATACCTTGAAACTACGTGCATTTACTTTATGAATTTCGGCTCTATTTCAAAGCAAGACTACAAGTTCGTGATATTTAGTTTCTCTCAAAATACTACTTTGATTCTTTGAGCGATAATTCTTGCTAATTGAGATTAGGACGTTTCGCTCTATAATTTCTCTTAAGTTTAATTTACTTCGTATGTCATATCATGTGTAATATGATATTTTAATGTATCATGGAAAACTGATTTAATGTATTCAGCAAAGCGAGTATAAGGGCAAATGGGAAACTGAGTGACTGGTTCGATATTGTGCATGGTGTTAGACAAGGAATCGTCATGTCTTCATGGCTATTTATTCTATTCATGGATAAGTGTCTAAGAATGGCTTTTTTCCATGAAGAAGGTGTGAATCTCAAAACAGTGAGGGTACGTGGTTTAGCTTTCGCAGATGATCAGATTGTTCTGGCAGAGTCGATCAAAGACTTGCCAAGAATTTTGATCAAACTAAACGCGAGCATGAAGAACATTGGCCTCAAAATGAACGTAAATAAAACAAAAATTATGGTGTTTGAAGGAGAACGTGAAATCATTGTCCTAAATGATGAGAGAATATAACAAGTTGATAAGTACATAGACGAAGGCAAAAAGGTTATCGACAGAGCAGTGCTCATTCTCAGAAGTAAAAATATATCAAATAAAGCTAAAAGAGCAATACATATTGAAATATTTATAACCACTGTACTCTACGGTGGCGAGACGTGTACCTAGCAGGAAAAGGATAAGAGTAAAATTAACGCGATTAACATGAAATTCGTGCGTGATATGCGGCAAAACACTTATATACAAAGTGAGCAATGAGAGAATCCTCAAAGATTGTCATGTATAGGGGAGGCTCTAGTTGACATATGTGAAATAAAATGGTTGCGATGGTTTGGGCATGTTGGGAGAATGAAAAATGAACCACTAACGAAACAAGTGTGTCAAGGTAAAGAAAATGGCAGGGTACCCAGAGGCGAACCGCAGAAGGAATGGTTAGAATGTGTGAATCAGAACTTAATTAGTCAGTGAAGTGAATGCCGCCTGAAACAAAAGATCCTAGTTACTAATGGGCCCTAGTGGGGAGCCTCACATGATGACTTTGTGAGGCTAGAGAGATTGATCAGCAATCTGGGTCCGATCAGTGTTGCGGAATGAACGTGGTATATAAATAAATAACACGGGAATTCTAGATAAATCTAAAATTCTATACCCCCTCCCCCACATTACTCTCTTCCTACCCGAGTGACTCACGCCTACCCTGAAAGGGAAAATAGTCTCGTAAGAAATCACTTGTTATGATGCCAGATGAATTCCTTCGTATGAATGCTCAATTCGGACTAAATCAGATCTTGTACTTTTGTGCTGCTTTCACGCTGAGGTTATCGTATTTGCTCCACCATTGCACTCGACTTACTTGCAATGCGATACCCGTATTTAATTACACGTCGGTAACACACATATTGAAGCATCTAGTCGTGACTCATTTACATTGTTTTGATCATTAGTCAGTCACAGCATCCGGTTGAATATTTTATATTTCTTTCCATGAAAATACTTAAATTGTATGGAAAAATCTTTTCATTGGACTAATGCTGTGCAATTTCCCATTTATTAAGGCAATTACTAATGTTATGCATTTCTTTTGCTGCAGGTGCGGAAATTTCAGCACCAGAGGATTTGAAGGGTGAGTTAATTTTATATTTTCTTTTTCTACTTTTTCTACTTTTAAAAATATATATATTTGAGAGCACTATTGCTGAGCTTTTAAAAAATCAATTTTTCACTGAATGTGTGAAAATATCGGAAAAGCGTCGATGAAATAAAATAACGTTGTGTGACAAGAAACCAGAAACCTATTCGCTCTTAAGGCACCTCATTTTCGTCTCACCGCCAAGTGGGTAGGTTAGATCGATTGGCAGATCGCGTATCCCGTATTCAGAAGCACATCTCTTCAACTTGATGCTGCTTCGAATTTTATTACAAAATATATATAACCATCATTTCAAGTTACACCCTTGTACGTATTGTAACTTATTGATACGTATTGTGACTTAGCAGTTATTCAGGCATCATAAATTTGCACATTATTGTGCAAAACTTGATGCTGGTTTTGATTTGGAACTTTCACGGAATGTCGCGTGCTTCCATTGACGGTTTCCTAACTTTGGTATATACCGAAATCTGAGAATTCATCGACTTTATTATTACGTCGTTATAACATTTGAAAACAACTTGAACTCGATGGGATGTACCAGCGATAAAACGAATTTAGTTTATTGAGTTGCCGACTCTTGATTTATGCACATGCAAACGGGATTATAAAATTACTAAATCATTTTTTTACATTAAAGCGATTAACACTGCATAAAAAAATTATATTACATAATAAAGTGTTTCGTCATATTTTTTTTCGATTTAAAACTCAATCTCCCGTAATTTTTTATGCGAACAGTGAAATAAATTTCTAATGTGCAAGATGTATAAAAAGTAGTTATGTAGTTTACGGGAGCGGCGGACAGTGCATTTGTATAGAGGCGGAAGGAAGAAGGGATTTTGCCGTTTACATTCGAGAGAATTCATTACATTTGGGTCGTAAATTCGCGAGGAAAATTTTTATTCTTCTTTTTTACAAGCGTCGTATAGTGACGTATGCGGCATACTCACGTGACACAGCATACTAGGGGTAAATAGAAACCGTGAAAAATATCGTACACAATGTACCTACTCGACGAGGAGATGCGCCAGTTGGCAATATTTGCTTTTCCCGTTGAATTATTGTGGGATCATCTCCATTGTAATCTCCCATAAATGTATGCGACGAGAATTATGTGTATATCATCACCACACTTGACTACAATAAGTTCTCGCCTTCACATATATAAACACTACAAAAACGTTCTTTAGTAGGGTTTTTTTTTACAGACCTTAAATAATAATACGATATATGCTTTGGAGTGAACATATATTTTACTTATACGTGTAAGATGCAACTTTTTAATCTTTACACATGTTAAAGTTTAAACATATGTTATATTTCCCTACTTTGAATACAAATTACGTAACTCCCTCTTCCCATTCTACATATTTCCCTCTCTCCTAAGCCCCACTCCCCATGAACCTCTAAAACCACTAACCTACTTTTCCCTCATTCCATCCCATCTCATCTGATCCACCTTTCCTCTGCCATCTCCCCTGACCACCTCACTCCTGCATTCCTACTAGAAGAATACAATATAGATCCACGTAATTTAATCGTCCTTCTTCTACAATCCCCCTATACCTTCTGTAGTATTGTTGTAGTATTTTCACAACCTGTTCACAACCCTTTTCCCTCCATGCTTCCCTCTATTCTTCGCAACCATTTCACCCTCACTAAGAGGCCATCTTCTCAACACTTCAGGACAGCCCCTTTAGTCACTCTCCAATATCCTTTCTTTCTGCTCAATTATCCACGCTTTTCCCACCTTGTTCCCTCTCCTCCCTACCTTTTCTAACCTACCTTTCCTCAGCCATCTTCCCTAATGCCCTACCGCCTGTCTGTTCCTATATATTCTTACCACCCTCTTATATCTATTATTCAACCAAATTTTAACCTTCCTATGAATTATTTTACATTTCAACTCTTTAGAACAGCCCTTTCCTTTCTGTTCACTCTATATCCCTATACATTCTACAACCTTAAACTCTTTCATATAATTTATTTCTTCTCAAATTCTCTAACGTCCATTCTTTCACCCATTCACCTCTCTTCAACATTTTTCCTATACCCCTCTCAACTCATTTCTTTTAACTTACCTTTTTTCTCTGCCATCGCTCCTTATGCCCTTTTCCATTCTATTTCTAACGCAAAGACATATATACCCACGAGGTCTTAACCCTCTCTTCTCTACATTCATTTACCGTATTCTTATACATTTTTACCACCACCTTTCCTCTATCTATTCATCACTAATAATGCACCCTCAAGCCATCACATCTTTCAACCCTTTAGAACAGCCCTCTTTCTTTACTTTAAATCCCTATTACTCTATTACCCTTTACTCTTCCGTTCAGTCCTTATAAGCCAACAACCTCTTCTCTATTCTTTCTTCCCAACCCTTCTGCGTTTTTCCATATACCCCCTCTGTTCCTCGCCGTTATCACCCTTTAACTTCACTCATATTTGTTTCCATTTACCCTTACCTCTTCTTTGACGCCAGTTCGAGTTTAAACGCTAAAAAGGATGAAGTTTCCGCATTCCGTTAGATATTGGAAATTGGATATTGAATTTTAGGTCAATTTGAAAACATAAAAGATACTTTCAGGATTTTTATGGAGATCCAAAACGTGAAAATAACTGGGAAAAATAAAATCGAGCTTTGAAACGAGAGTTTTGGTCTATACACAGAGTTTACTACAATTTACTTGGTTTTTAAAAGAAGAATCTACCTATCATTTCGATCGTTGTGCGAGATGATAGGTAGAAGGATGGGGTAGGTAAAAGCAGTGGGTGGCAATTTTGGCATTTTGCCGAATGAAGGGAAAATGGAAGCGAAAACGAGAAGCCTGTGGAAGACAGATGGGTTATCCGAGGGTTTTAAATAAACATCGACGTTGCTGTTTGAATTAAACGTTCGATAAAAGAATCCCAATTTACGATGATTGATTGACACTTTTGTTTCGCCTCTGTGCTCTATTTATACTGCGCGCACCAATCGCCATGTCGACTTTTACGCTAAGCCCTCAAAATTTACTTGCAGTTTTGTTTTCTTCTTTCCCATAAAACGATAAAGAACGAGACCGATGTTTGGATTTTTTAATGTATCCAGACGATCTGGCGAACTTTTTACACTTATGAACCTTATTCAGCCGAAAATACTGCGTGAGAATTAGCAATACGTAAACTGAAGATCATGAAGAAAGTCACGTGACGTGTTTATCTTTAGCCCGTAAAACAGCTCGACGACTGCTGAACGACCATTAGGGTGCTCATTGCGGTTGTAGATAAAAAAAATCGACATACCTTTTTTCACCCCACATCACACTCTTTGACAATGTACTGCTCTTTAGGCACCTATTAGATACCGCACAAAAATTGTACAACCGAGCATGACTTTCTCGATTCACTATGGCTCTCCTCTCGGAAGGCCAACTTTAATTTATCGTTGTTTTTTTTCAAGATATTCCTCATGCGAAACATAGTTCATTGTCTGTAATGTTGTCAATTATAATCAGACTTACATTAGATTTACATACAGATTTTTAATGTTTGATTAAAATGAAACCCACTTGATACCGATCGCGCAATATTGTAATAAAAAAATCCACTGCGTGACTTGTAGGGCCTACTGTAAAAAATATCACATGAACGTGAAATAATTTTCTGCTGTGGGGTGGATAAGAATTCCCAGTTGTGCAGGCTCCAGTTTATGATCCTCGTAAAGAGACTAATTTCAGGGTGAAAATTTCGAGGGTGAAAAGTCTACGAAAATAAATTCCAGAGATCTTAAAAGATATAGTCACTATTACGATTATTAAATATTCCACCAGACTTTTATGTATTGTAAAAGTGCATGGTGTTTTCCTCTTGAGGAAAATATTTTCAACTAGAGACAAAGAAAATTAAAGAGATTCTGTAGTTGACCTGAGATTTTGTTCAATAGCATTGCAACCCTTTGCCCATTTCAACAGCACAGTTTGTTTTGTGGTGCAGGCAATTACAACACTATGCGAAAGTGCATTGTAGTGTCACATAAACAAGCTGGCGAATAGAATTGTGTACGTACGTGTGGCGAACACGCGTTGAATTCAGGGGTTTCGTATTCGCGATGTAATCACGGACGAGCGTCGGATGCCAGCCGCAGACTAATTGAATTCTTCTCATTATCTCATACAAAAGATGCACGTCGCCTCGTACGGAAGGTACAGCATACTTGGAACGCGGTCTACGTGTTCCACGCATGGCCCTAAAGCGTTAAGTGTGATGAAAAGAGGCTTGTGAAAATTAAACAAGATTAAAGAGCTTTGTTAAAAAAAACAATAGTGGATTATAACAACTAATAAAAATACAGGGCCAACTACTAAAGTTTGTAATATGTGCCGCAGCCTTTAAGTGCACAGAAAGAACAGAATAAGAAATGTTGCAGAGGTATTCGGTCAAGCAGGGCGCGACGTGCATACTCCAAACTTTGGTAAACATTCCGTTGTGAATCACAGATATACTTCTGAAAGTAAAAATAAATTATTTATAAAAAATCGTTTTCTACTCAATAAAAGAATATAAACACTTACAGAATTTTTATCAAATCAAAAAATCCAACATAGTTAAAAAGTAGTTCATCTGAGTGACATGTCGATAATTTAAAATTGACCTAAATAACCTAGTCTTGCTTTATCTATAAATTGTATAAATTCAGATGAAGATTCATGAGAGAAAATGGTTGCAAACCGATTCGTGAAAGCATAGTGAATTTTTACTCTGAAACGATACTGAAATTAAAAGAACAAGTGGCCAAAAAATGTCGTAGAATTAGTAGAAAATGCACCAATAATATTAAACTGAAATTATTTGGCATCTATAAGTTTTGAAAATGGAACAATATCCAAGTGGGAATTTTAAAACTAAAACTATTTCAACTCTGAAGAATTTCAATTTCATTCATTATTGATTTGAATCTTTTAAAATTTTCAAACACGGATTCTGTTTGGTTCGTTTTTTAAATATGATTCGGAATCGTACATTGAAAAAAGAGTGTGTTAGGAATTATTACATGATTTGAACAATCGTAAAGCACTTCAAATTGAAAAAAACGAGGACAAACTAAGTTGAAGTATAAGCGCTTGCAAATTAAAAGATTAGGTTTTTGAAAATCGAATATGGAATTGTGATTCTTTTGTGTTCTGAATTTTGTATTAATTTATAAATTACGAAGTTTCATTCTATGATCTGATTTTCCTTACCAGTGTTAAGTATATTTTATTTCTCTCATTCTAATATAAATCAGGTAATTTGTATAAAATCTTATTAATTAAAGTGACTTTTCTAAAAGAATTATAATTCTTAGTTGGCGCAGGGAATAAGTGAAGGAAATATTTAAAAAATCATGTAAAGAGTTTCAATTATTCTAATTTAAAAGAAATATAATTTTAAGGTTTTGGATAGACAATTTCCGCAAAGAATTATAATTTTTAATTTAGGACAGGCAATTTCAGTAAAGAAATATAATTTGACAGTTAATATAGCGAATTCCCGTAATGAATTATAATTTTTTACTTTGGGACAGGAAATTTTTCTAAAAGAACTATGATTCTGGCTTGAAACAGTTACTTTTGAATATGATGCTAATTTCTAAAAGAATGATAAATATTCCAAGTCGGGACAGGGTTTTTGAGCAATTACGTATAAGTTTAAATTTTAGACAGGGAATTTTTTTAAATTTTAAAATTTTTTAAATAGTTAAAATTTTTTACAATATTTTTAATTCTGAATTAAGTCAGAAAATAAATAAAAGATATATAAAATAAATTTGCATAAAACATTACAATTGTCCTGATTTGGAACAAGGAAGCTTCAAAAAGAATTATAATGCTATTTTTTGATGTGGAATTTCGGTAAAAAAGTATAATTTTGAGTTTAGTACAGGGAGTTCTAGTAAAGAATTACAATTTTATGTTGAGGTTCACTTCAAAACAGGAATTTTCGTTTAGAATGATAATTCTACTTTAGGATAGGGAGTTTTTGTAAAGAATAATAATTTTTCTTGGTAAAGAGAATTTCCGTAAACAATTATAATTTTCATTTTAGGTTAATATTATAACAGGAATTTTAGTTACGAATAATCATTTTTACTTTAGAACAGGGGGTTTAAAGGTTTATAATTTTTACTTGGAGCAGAAAGTTTTCGAAGAAGGGAAAATTTAAAAAAAAATGTTGACATTCAATGTTATAGTTCTTTTTCAAAATACTAAGCTTCAAATATTATTTGTAATTCTTATGACTAAAAATTATGTGATGTACAAAATTAGAATTATAATTTTATTTAAAAAATGTGGTGTTTCAAATCTATGCCTACACTCCATACCTCTTAACATCGTATTTGGTCGATGCATAACTTCAGGTCCTATATGCTTCTTACACAGGACCTTGTGTTACACGAATCAAAGTAGAAATCAGGAATGTTTTAAATCTTTTAATATGTTGATGAATCTGTTGAAATATTAAAGAGTCGTTTGAAATCATTCAAATTTCTGAACTTTTTTAAATTACTCCAGAAAAATTAAAAATAGACCGGGAGAATATAATTTGATGTAATTCTTAAATAGTACATAGCTAAAATTTCACTACAAATTTTTTATATTATTTCCATGCATTACTGGATAGCAACCTTAGCAATCGTTAAATTCATTTTACTATAATATTTCTATTACTACAATTTCCATTAAAATCGGAGTGCCAATTAAAAGTTTTTTTGTGTCAAAGTAGAATTTCATTTAACTTATTATAATTACTAAAGTTTTGCTCTACCTAAATTTATGTTCTTAAAAGGGACAGATGAACAATTCATAATTTGCTTCTCTGATAAGTGAGCGAAAATTTCGCTAAAGTAGTAAATCATTTTTTATACTAATTCTCTGCTTGAAATTATCTGAAAAATTTGTAACCGTTTGAGAGAATCAATTCAAACTGTATCCTTTAGTTCGTGGGATCCTCTCATTACACAAGACGAAAAAAATTATTCGGCTCTCAGAATTTCAATGAAGTTCGTGGCCAAGGAGTAAAATTCGCACGTGTCCAGGATATGCTTTAAATATGGAAATTGCAGATGGGTATACCGATAGATGCCATCGCCATAAATTCAGGGAGCTTGGGTTCGTCCGATTATCGTCATCTCTGGGTCATTTCCGTTCGTAACATCGAGCGTTCGTTTTACCTCGACTCGTCGCTGGTTTACACATTATTTAAACGAGCATGTATCTTTCTCGAAAATTCATGCATTATGCAACCGTGACATTTGGGAAACCGTCACTTGCCCCAGCTGCGTAAATCCCATCCCGGTGTATAACGCGATTCCAAATCCGGAAATCCAATTTGTCCTCAGCAAGAGCAAGAAAAAACATTCTGCACAGCAAAGTAAAGAAGAATGGTAAAATACAGGAAATAAGTTACACTCTGAAAAAAGCGGAAGGGTTTTATAAATTAAATCAGAGTGAGTTGAAATAAAACAGAATAAAATAAATGTAGAATAGAAAAAGTGGAAATACCTCCTCTTTTCGATCTTTTTTAACTAAATTCCACGTTCACTTCGAAAATTGACTATTTCTGTTTGCAAGTTGCAATGAACGTTTCAGTCCTCGGTGTATAATCACACATCCCGAGGCATTCCGGTTTTTGCCTCTATCGTTGCGGTTCGTCGCCAGATCTGCGAAAATCAATTTACCTCCACTTTAATTACGATCTGTGAAGTGGAGCCAGATAATTATATACTCCCGATCTTGATTTTGTGTGATAAATAAAGAAAAGGTTTCGCGATCATTATATCCTTCATGAAAAGAAAATGACTTTTGACAGCACTTCTTACGTAAAAAACGAAAAGCAATCTTCATAAACCTTAAGCTGGTCTGTCCTTCATATCAAAAGTTGCAGTACTGGATTTACGTACTTACAATTGCACTTGTAATAAAATAAAAACAATAATTTTTAGGGGCCTTTAAAAAAACTACGTCAAACTGACAGGGGGTGGGGGTCTACAGGTTTAATGACTATTTGTGACATAGGAGGGGACAGAGTCAGGCAGTATGCGTGATCAGACACATGGAAAATATAGATGTGACTAATATTTTTTAAATGCTTGAAAAAATGAAAACTAATCCACCCTTTCCATTTTTTAAATAATTTTTCCTTTTCGCCTTTTTAATTACTGAAACTTTCATTTTTTCTCGTTTGTAGCTTAAGGTGAAACGGTAACTTCTTCCAAACAGTTTCAACCAAACCACTCGCAAAATAATGACTAAATTCAAATTATTTGTTTGCATTGTCAAAAGTAAACCGAAATCTATGGTGATTTTATCTTCAAAATAATTTTTTTTTTTCAAATTTATATTTTTATTAACAAAATCTTAGATTATCTAATTCCGAAAATTTTGGATGCTCGAAATTCGAGAAGCTCGCCATGCGGAATGTAATAATGAACATGATATCAATCAATAAAGATCGAATTAGTCATTTATTTAAAGAAGTTTTTGCCGAAATCAAAGTAAAATAAACCAGGGAAAATTCTACGGAAAACCGGTTCTTTAGTTCCTGGATTTACCGCCTGTCGTCACTACTGGTGATTTCTTGTAGATCGGTACCTAGGTATTTAAATAAATTTTCCTTATTTAAGAATTAATAAACTTACGCTGAATAGTTAAATATGTATGTAATCCAGTTTCAAATTTTATTTCATGTAATGAAAAACAAAATCGAATTTAAACCTATTCTTGTGAAAACCGTATACCTCGGCGAGACGAAATCCCTGCTTATGATTAAACATTTCAGGAAATATAGTATTGTATACTGATATTGCTGCATTTCCAAATTGATTAAAGTATTTTGATTTATTTATAGGGGAAAAATATACTAATTTTATAATTCATTCTAGATCAAATTGTGTAGGATTCTGTCAGAAAGGTTTTCTTTCTGCCAAAATTGTGTACAAAATAATGCAAAAATTGCACGTTTGTTTATCGAATGTTTATTGATATACTTTTTTACTTAACGGGCTTCTCTCGAAATCAAATTATATTCGAAACTACACTTTTAATAAAAAAAATGGTAGTGATTATTGATAAATTTATCCCTTGGTAGATTTCGGTAAAAAAAGTTTTTTTTCATAAAAAAACTCGCAAAATAATGCAAAAATAGCACTTTTGTTTTTCAAATGTTTATTGATATACTTTTTTACATTCGAAACTAAACTTTTAATATACTTGGCAGAAAATTTGTTTTTATGTTTCAACATTCATATTGTGAACTAAAAAATTAACTTTAATTTTTCCTTAAAAAGTGATCGTTTTATGTTAAAAATTGAACCACTAAATGTTTCATTGGCAATAATTCGTCTTTTCGGTTTTAAAATTTAAATGATTCATTGAAAGTTGATCTAATTTGTTAAACTTTCATTTCTTGCTTGAAGCTTTAACTATTTTGTTGAAATCTCTTGTTTTTTTTGTTTGAAAATTAATTTTTTAAACTGAAAATCTAACTATTGATAGTTGATTAAACTAATTGACAGAGTTAAGTTGGACATTCAACTAATTGGCTGAAGATTCATTATTTCGTTTTCTTGAGTGAAAATTTAACTGTTTGGTTGAAAGTCGAACTACTTTGTTAAAAATCTTTGTTGTTTGTAAATGCATCTCTTTTGGTGGAAAATTGTTCTTTTTTTGTTGTAATTTGTAAATTGTACACTGAGAGACTTTTTGTCAGAATAAATGATAAAAATTAATGAGAATTTAGTATAATATTGTTTCAGATGGGGAAAATAGGGTTAGCGTATTAAACATTAATATAGTGGGTTTAGTCCGTCAAAACTAATGCTTTTTTTTTTGAACAAATGGAAATGATGTTGCATTAACTCTCATAGAACTTGCGAGAATTCAAAATTCACTATATGAAAGTTGACAAGCGAGGTTAAAACGATAGTAATAACATTTTATTCTAAAGAGCGAAAACATCTTTTGAAGTTGCCATACAAAGCATATGAAACTCTCAAAACGACTATATGAAAAGTAACTCACTCCACCAAAAGATTCAGCCTTCAGAAGGAGGAACTAAATACACAAATCAAATACAATTAAATACGGACACACGCGTACAATTATTATTTTTCTTATTATATACTTGAATTAGTCACTACATACATAATCGCACGCCTAATCGCTATGAAAAATCGGAACTAACGCATTCCCTAACAACTAAACCTTACGACTAACTTACTTTATGGAATATTTGGCAAAAATCTCGGCAAACCGTCGTCGCTTGAATACTCAGGGCAGTATGACAAATATCTGGGCCCTTTTTCACGAGTTGATTTGTTGCTTCAGACTTTTTGTTAATAGATAGATTAAACATTTGATCACGTTCAATGTTTAAAGTGATTTTTTATGAAACAGATATTTTTTAAAGGAACTGATAATATTATTTTGTAAATAACATTCTCTAATTTTATATTTCAGTAACTTATTATGATAAACTTGAGTGTATTTTGATGTAATATTTTATCGATTGTACTCATTGAATTAAATCCTATTACCTTAGTGCATAAATTTCGTGGGAAAGAATTCATAATAATTGAAACCCTTTATAGTATGAATATATAGTATATGAATTGAAAATAGAAAAAGTTGACTTTTATTTAAAATGTTGTGAAACATAACCTTTCGGCTCGATCGGAAAATGGCGGAAACAATCGAGGAACATTCTCAAACGAAACTATATGAAATATATTACTTTAAATTATTATTAAATATATATTGGTTTCTGTCAACTTCATATTGACAATATCAATTTCTATTTTTCTTATTCAAATTATTTTTCGAAAATTCAGTGAAAAGAATATCATTTTTTTATAGCATTAATTCTTGAAATTGAGATTCATAATATTTCGTGTTTAAAATACTACTTTTTCGTCTTCGTGTTTTAAATACTTGTATGTTAATATTGAACTTCGGTATTGTAATAAGATTAAAATTAATAAAACCTCGGTTATCCCTATTTTTGAACGACAGTATACTAAATTATAATTCAATTTTTTTATTTATTCTAACAAAAGGTCTCTCAGTGTAAAGTTGTAAATTGCAACTGTTTGTTTAAAGTCAACTGTTTTCTAAAGGTTTCGACTTTTTGCCTTGAAAACTCAACTCTTTCTTTAAAATTAATCACTTTAGTAGAAAATTAACGTTTTTTAGTTAAAAATGCAATATATGTCGACTTGAAATCTTATAAAATATTATGTTTGTATGTTTTGTGTTTTATTTTACGCGTTTATCAAGTGGAATGTGTGATGACCTTAGATGATGAAGGGTCGTAGTGGAAAACGTTTTTAAAATAGCATGACGTAATTTTTGAACCGCCCAACGTCGTGTCTCCTTGCCTAAGTAACAAAATAGCTTTAAATTCACGAACCCAGTGGCCTTCTTGAAAGTCCTCCTGGTTTTACTAATATGATCTAGTATGCAAGGAAATTCAATCCGACAGTTCATGTAGAGTAGTTACTTGATGCACCTAGTCAAATTACGCTTTGGCTACTCCTGGGCAACGGAAAGCGAAAAAGTAATGGAATTTTTATTCGCTTTTTCTAGAATTTGATCAGAGGAACAAGAAGCACGTAAAAAAAGTGCTAAAGGAAGGAGAAGAGGATTAGTTGTGAGAGGGTTGACGAGATACGATAGGGTTAAGCTACATTTCTATGGCATCCACAAGTACTGATCCGTTTTGTAATCGACTAGAAATACACCTTTATGAAAACAAGCTGAAACCGAGAGAATTGCCGTGAACCAACCCTAAAGTTAACATAAATTACCTTCAGGTAATGTTAAAATATTCTCTAATATAAAAAGGATAAGAAGATTTTTTATCCTAACTTGCGTAGGATGATTGGCGTTAGACCTCTCAGCGTAATTGACTTCTACCCTTCTTACTTTTGACCTTTGAACATTTATCTTTGACCTTTGCTCCTAAACCTTTGATATATGATCTTTGAACTGTCTCCTTTCATTTTGAAACTCTAATCTTTCATCTTTGAGTCATGACCTTTTACCCTTCACCTCTGATTTATCAGCGTTCTGCTCTGGCTATAAAATATTGACTATGTTCAAATCCCAAATTAAAATTTAGAAATGACTAAAAGTGCGCGAGGTGGCGACTGCAGAATTAACGGTGATGTCTTTAGAATGGGACCTCTCTGCCTACGCATATAAAAAGTTAAATTATTTAAATTTTTTGTTTACAGTGTAATTAAACATGTCATTGCGTGTAAGTTTCTGTTGATTCGTATTATTTGGAGCAGTGAAAATAATTAAAAAGTAGTATTTGACAGTCATATTTGCATTCGTAGGTACTTGCTTGACAGTCGGAAATGTTGACCGCTGACCGCGGCCACGATGGCGCTGGCTGTGCATTGGGCTGACTAGCTGCGCAAATGCATGTGATAATGTAAATATTTGCACTTTTAGTTTTAAAAAAGACGTTATTAAGTATTTTTACTAGTAATAACAGAAAAGTACAAGAGTTTGACATCCAGTGAACAACAATTTGTTATTAAAAATGGTGAAATGTGTATACAATTACAAGCAGTCTGGCACTAAAAAATATAAATTTATTATTGTGCCGAAGGATGAAAAAATAATAAAACTGTGGCAAATAGCGATTTTTTGCGATGATATCAGACTAAAAGCGGGAGATGCAATCTGTCATGAGCATTTCGACCCTGATGACCTTATATGGGAGAGGTTAACCTATGCGGCTGATGGCGTAACGATTTTGGGAAGGATAAGTAAATTGTTTATTTTTTAAATAACTTTTAAATAATTAATAAATAATAAATAGAATGTTTTCTACGTTTTTTTAGACTTAGGGGTTTTAAATGACTGCGTTCTCTGGCAGCTAGGGGGTTGAAACTTGTTTTACGACTATTTACCACCAAAATCTATACTATCCATGTCTAACATTTTAGGTAAGGAAACTTTTATATTTTTATATTTTTCTTTGCACATAAACGTTGGAAACTTCAGTTCCATCGACGCTACGCTTATCTTTGATGACTCACTACGTTGTATGACAAATCTTTCTTTACTCACACGACTTCAAGTATAGTTTTACTGACTTCGTCATTGCTGCAACGACTTCAACGTTATGAGTTCATGCTTATCATAGTTTGACTTCAGAGTGAATAATAGACCCTCGCTAAGAAGTAATAACACTGAACAGAGTCTCGAGCCTAGGCTATCAGCTCACTTACTCAGTTTACGAAAATTTAAATATGTCTGCACTCATGAAACTGAAATCTTTTTATTATATTTCCATTCCGTTTTGTGCGTCTTTTACAGAAATAGTTTTAGTTTTTATTGCGTCAGATATTTAAAAAACAAAATATTAAACATTTTTCCGTAAGGCGCAATGCTTTTTTACATCACCTTTAGTTCATAGTTGGCCACCCGAGCGCTACCGTTTAAGCGCATGTATAATCAATAGAATATAAATAGAAAGGGAGTATCATTAATCCGTGTGTCTACGGAACCAGGGTGTCTACTCATCTCAAAATACTCCGCTTTGCCCAACGCTTTTTGCAATTTTAATCGCGGATATGGAAAGTAAGCTAGCGGCCGGAGTGGCAGAAGGAGTTAGGGTAGGAGGAGTCAGGATATGGTCACTCGCATGTGCAGATGACATAGTGCTGCTAGCAAAAAGCGAAGAGGCTTTAAAGGAGGTGGTGAATAGGTTGAGAAGATACTTGGACAAAAATAGGTTAGAGTTAAATGCGGACAAGTCGAAGGTTATATGGTTTTCAGGAAAGGTGGTGGGAGTGATAAGACAGGGTGTGGAAGTGGAAGGGAAAAGCGGTGCAGGAGGTGAAAGAGTTTGTGTACCTGGTCTTCCTCTTTCGGAGGAATGGGGGGAGGGTGGCCATATAAAAGAGAGTGTGAGAAGAACAAATGTGATGATGAGGCAGGTGTGGGGCTGGGAAAGAGGTTGTTCGCAGATGATTTTTTAAGGAGAATAAAATTGTTGGTACTGAATACGTCGAACTATATTATCAGAAATGAGACAGGAAAAACGTGTTTAGGGATTATAACGGGGCGTTGAGCGTGTAAATGAGAGAAGACATTTTTGGAAGAGGGGAGAAGTAAGCTGGTTAGGGAGTGTTGGTGGGAGAAGGACAACAGACGTAGTGGTGGTAAGATAGATGTGGAAAGGTGAAGGTATTTTAGAACGAATTGATTGCAGATGGATGAAGTTAGAAGGATGCACAATGAAGGAAGGTGGGTATATGAGGTGGTTTAACGGGAACTATGTGTGGATTATGCGAAGGAAGAGAGCGCAATATTTGTGTGAGAAAGAAGAGCAGGAAGTCAGGAACTTATAGCGAGAATGAGATTCGGATGCATGTTTGATTATAATATATTCTGGCTTTCTACAGAGAAGAGGGTGTGTGAATTGTGCGGGTAGGGGGATGCAAAAGTGGAGCACTGGTTGGAGGAATGTGAGGAGGTGGAAAGGAGTGTGATTAGCATGGTGGTATTGTGTCATGAAGGGGGGAGAAGAAGAGAAGGAAGGATTGTAAATAGGAGAGGAACTAGATGTAAAAAAAGTGTCATTATTGTAAATAGTAGATAAGTATTAGGTATTAGCCGCGGGCGCAGAGGCCGGCTATGCGATTTCGGAAAGAATAAGTAAATTGTTTTTTACACCAGAGGCTTAGACTTAGAGATAAGGTGTGGATGGATGTTAGTTTTTCAGAGGTAGTTGTAAGAAAATACAGTAAAAAATGGAAGTGTAAGCAAGTCAATTTTTTCAGGCCACAAGGCCGAAAAAAAACGTTTATGTAGCTAGCAAGTTTTTTTACGCAACCGCAATGGAAAACATAAAATTGTCAGGGAACTTTGATAAACCTAAAAAACTTTAAATTTCAGGGAGTTTTGTTTGAGGTCAGGGAATTTTTTCAAGAGAATGTTTAATTTTTTTAAAAATTTAAATATATAATTAGATAGGATTGTTTTGTTATTGTAAAAATAGCTTTATATTACTGGATTTTACTATTACCCTGAAAATTCGCTATTTTTTGTTTGTCCGAAATTAATTTTTGAAGTGCAGATTTATATATTCTATTCTTCGTTAAAAATTTACGTATTTTGTAGATAATTAATTTTCTTAGTTAAAAAGTTGTGTTGCCTAAAAATTCGACAGTTTAATGGAATTTTTTTCTCTGTTGACTGCAAAATCCCGTCACGTTTAATTTTACTGTTTTTGATTCAAAATTAAAATATGTTTTGCTTAAAATATGAACTTTTACATTTTCCGTTGAAAATACATATTTTCTCGTTAAAAATTCTACTACTTGGTTGAAAATAAAATACTTTTGTTAAAACTGCAGTTTTTTGGTTGAAAATTTAATTAATTTGTTGAAAGTTAATATCTGTTTATTTGGAAATTAATTTTTTAAACTAAAAATTTATGTAATCTAGTTAAATATTCCATTAATTCAGATAAAAAATCATCTCTTTCGCTTTAAATTAATTTTTTAACTTAAAATTAAACTACTCAGTTGGCACTGATTTTGAGATATAAAAAGTTGTTTTAATTATTATTCAAATTCATGGACTTTCGGAACAAATTAGAAAAATGATTACTTATTAAAAAACAGTTCTTATAAATGTGTAAGAATACCATTGCAAAATTGAATATACCATGTAAAAATAATACTATTATTATATGAAAAGTACAATTTCTACACATTTGGATATTTAAAACTGCTGAAAAAAATATTCAAAATAAACTCGTTAAATTGTATATATGTTTCGACTCGGATCATTTTTAAAAATGCTGAATAATTGAATGGCTCCGTACCAGGATAAATTATACCTGTAGAAATCTTGAGATACCTATAAAAAAGCTGGAGTTTTAAGGGATTTTTATCCAGGTTTCGAGTAGACACCCTGGAAACACTTTTTAATTTATTTTTTTAATTTGAAAATGAGTAGCAGGCCTAATCGCCTAAGATAATATTTTCAACAGCTTTACTGAAATTGTGATTTGATCTCGGGTTTGACATAATAAATGTTTTACTCGGTGACTAATTTCACTACCTTGAAGAAAAAGTTTTCATTAGCGGAGAATAAATGGCTTTAATAATAATAGTCTTTTTGTGAGATTGTAAGAAGAAAATTTAGTTAGAAATGCGTCGTAGTTTTGGTTAAAGCTTATCCTAAGTTATACCGTCGGCTTTGGGTTTGCCCGTGTTCAAACCCTTAATCATCGCACCCCAACGAATATCGGTCGCCAATTAAGGAGAATAATGCACAGCACTTCTCAAAGTTTAATTAGCACAGTTCCATCTCAGGGGAATGCTTCTGTAATCGCACAGATCTGCGTATTCTTCTATTTACATTGGGATTGCACGCGTCATTAGCCGTTAATTAGTTATTGAAGAACCAAGTCCTATAAAGATTTTGCTACGACTGTTCTTACGCGTACATTCTTACAGGATGGTCATTGACCACCATCGTTTAAATCATAAAGTAATTACGTAGGTAACCTAAATTTATATAATTAATTAATAAAAATTGACATAATTTATACTTTATTAATACTCTAAATACTTCGCAAAGACGTAAAAAAAAACACTTTTCGAGAAGAAGTGATTTGAAGTTGGAGGGTGCCATAAGCTCACGTGTTATATATATATATATATATATATTGTCTCCAAATATAAAAATTACTCACTTACGGTCACTTTAAAGAGTTAAAAGTATAATTTTACCAAATATAGTACAGGTTGAAGTATGATAGAAGATAGAAAATCTATGTTCTCGATCCTGGATCACAAAAACGATCGACAAAATGATCCCTTTTCTTGCGGAAGGTTAGAAACCTTATATTCTGAAGTAACCTCAGTTGCAGTGAATGCAGGGAATTCTCTCTGCGGTTTACTATGTAATATACGTCTTCACATTCTTTCCTTTCTTCCTCTCTTTTCTCCTTTTTTAAAAAAATCCTATTTTTTGCCTGTTTTAAAGAAAATTTCCCGTTTCTCGGTTTTTTGCTTAAATGAGAACTGAATAAAAGAACCCAATCAATCATCTCTATTGATCGAAAATTTGACTGTTTTGTTGAAAAATTTTCTTTTTAAAGAAACAGTTGGTACTTTTGAATTAAAAATTTATCTTTTGATAAAAAAGCAGTCTCTATTGGTTGAAAGTGAATTATTTTTTATTGAAAAGTCTACATTCATATTTTTGTTTTAGAATCCAACTCTTTTGCTTAAAAATAGTACTATTTGTTAGCAAATTTAATCATTTTCTTGAAAATTCAAATCTCTTACTAAAAAACTCATATTTTTTGGTCAAAAGTTTATTTTTTTATTTGAACAGTCTACTGTTATATTTTTTGTTCAGATTTGATCTTTTTTGGTTAAAAATTTTATTATTTGGTTGAAAATTCAATTAATTTGTTAAAAATTCAACTTTTTTGTTGAATTTCTGTTTTAACGTTTAATCTTTTTAATTAAAAAGCGTACTATCATATTTTTGGTACAGAATATCTATTTTATTATAAAATTATTTTATTTTTATTTTATTATTTTATTATTTTATTATTAAATATCTATTTTAATTTAAAATCCTACTACTTTGTTGACAACTTTATTATTTTGTTGAAAATTTAACTAATTTCTTAAAAGGCCATCTTTTTTGGTTGAAAATCGAACTATTTTGTTGAATTTGTCTTTTTTAGGTATAAAATTCTTTCTAGTCGATTAAAAAGTTCTGTCTTTCGGTAGAAAAGTCATCTTTCTCTGTTGAAAATTTATATTTGTTAGTCAAAAATTAATTTTTCTTTTTAAAGTTTAACTTTTCGTGTTTCAACATCACCTGTTCAGTTTTCGGTAAAAATTCGATTATTTGGTTAAAATTTTCACTATTTTGTGAAAAAACATCTTTTTTGGTTATAAACTCCACTACTTTGTTGAACGTTTATTTTTTTTTATAGAAACTTTATCCTTTTGGATTAAGAATTCATCTTTAATAATTGAAAGGTAATTCTTTTTAACTGAAAAGTCTACTCTTATATTTCTGGCCCAGAATTTTTATCCTTGGTTAGAATTCTACTATTTGGATGAAAATTTCATTCAACTCTTGATTCAAACTTTCTTGATTGAAAACGAAACTGCCTTCTAAAAGATTCATCTTTTTGGCTTGAAAAATCAACTACCTGGTAGAAAATGCCACTATTTTTCTGTTTAAAAATTAATTTCTCTTAGTTGAAAATGAAGTGTTTTGGTCAATATTCATTCTTTCGTGTTTAAAAGTGAAATTTTGTCTATAACAATCCACTTTTTAGCTGGAAATCACAACTCTTTGGTTGAAAATTCATCTTTTTTGGTTGGAAATTCCACTTTTTTTTGAAAACATAAAATATTTTGACTTAAAATCTTACAATGAAAGACTTTTTGAGAATTTAGTATAATATCGTTTCTAAATGCGGAAAACAGGGTTTGCGTATCAAAAATTAATATAGTGGATTTCGATCGTCAAAACTAATATTTTTGTTTGAAGAAATGGAAAGGATGTTTCATTAACTCTTATAAAACTTATGAGAATTGAAAATTCACTATATGAAAGTTGACAAGCGAAGTTAAAACGATAGTAATACATTTTATTCGAAAGAGCGAAAACATCTATTGAGGTTGCCATACAAAGCATATGAGAATCTCAAACGACTATATGAAAAATAACTCATTCCCCCAAAAAAGTCAGCCGTGAGAAGGAGGAACTTAATACATAAATAAACAACAAGTAAATACGGACACACGCGTACAATTATTATTTTTATTATTATAAACATAATTTATGAGCTACATACATAATCGCACGCATAATCGCTATGAAAAATCGAAATGGCTGCACCGAGATTCGAACTTAACTACTTATCTAAAGCACTAACGCATTCCCTGACAACTAAGCCCCACGACTAACTTACATAATGGAATACTTGGGCCTGTGAAGTCTTAAATCACTTTTACATTCATTTACATTCTATATTTTACATCAGGTTTCTAAAATATTTACTTATTTTATAAATTTATATAATAAGGCAATTAGCATTGAAGAATTATTAATATAAACGCTTAAAAGTTAAAAGGGAAGATGTAATTTTTGACCGTAAAAACCGGAAAACAGTCTGGAATTTTATTTTGCACTGTTTGAGTGGCCACTTTGTCGTTCCTTCTTACCGCCCCTTTAAAATATAACAATTTGATAGATTTATATAATAATTCAGCACTTATACAATTACTAGTGTAAATTCATTGTTTGTCCTTTCGCACTGAGTTTGTTTACTCATAAAGAATTTATTTCATTAGAATGCTAATATTAGATCATCAATAGATTTATATGGATGTATATACACAGATTAAAAAAGTATTAAAGAACATAAAGATACAAAAAATTTGATTCAAATTTCATAAATGAACTTTATCAAACCATTTGATATTTTTCCAATCTAGTTTAAAACTGTAATCGATGCAATGAAACCCAGGATTGCATTTTTCCCTGAAATGGTCCATATTTCCTTTTATTCTCGAAGATTATATATAAAACCATATAAAAAATCTGGAAAGAAATAAGTATCATTTAACTCTTACCGATCGCTTATCCGCTCATTTAAAGGGCCCTTTCTCTGCCTATCCTCTCTCTGTACAACTCGCACTTTAGGGGTATCCGCGTGCCTCTGCAATTTTCCCTGATCGAGGTAAACGCGCGCTATGAATTATCATTGTTTGAAAGTTAAATGAGGGATTGTCCATTTTTCAACGTAAACTCTTGTATAAGGCAGGATGCGTAGGCATCTCTTTGCGTCGGTGAGAGACTAAAATTAACGGATCCCGCGAGGGATCATCGTTCTTGGATTAGTACGTGAATTCCTCTGACTGGCTTTTGAATATTTAAAGCTTCCTGGCTCGAATAATTCCTTCCTACTTCCATCTCCCCCTTTACCCCCCAAACAATTCCTGTGACTGCTACCGAGGTCTTCGAAGAACTTCAATTCCAACCTGGCATTTCTCGATCAACGGAGTTCGAGCACGAACTGTCACCCAACTGGAATCCCCAAGTACCTCTATATTTTATAAAGCATCCTCAGATCTCGGACCGCATCTTCTAATAGCCACAAACTTTTACCACATCGTATTATCTTAGCTTTTCTGAAAATATCTTCGTTGCGAGTCTATCGACTTTTGTTTAATCCTCGAGACACTTCCGAAGAACGATTTTTTTAAGGGGATAAGTTCATCAATAGTGGGACACTCTTCTTCCGTAGTAGGTCTGTCTCTTTTATTCTCGCCTGAAAATACTTGAAAGGGGCCGTTTAAAAAGTACGCTGGGAGAGAGGGGTTAACGAAATGCAGCATCACAAATGGCAATTATAAATGTGATTAATAATTTCTTGAAATGCTTTCAAAAGTGAAAATTAGTCATTTTATTTTACAAGTAAAGCATGTAAATACATACTTCGTACTCTTTCGCCTGTTCCCGTCCTTACTACTTTATTAAAGAAACCATCTTTTTCCTGTTTTCAAGAAACTTCGCGTTTTTCTCGTTTTTCTGTTTTAAATGCGAATTGAATTAATAAAACTCAATAAGAAAATCCAACTTTTTTTCTTTAAAGTTAATTTTTCTTTAGCTGAAAATTCGTTGTTGGTAAGTGATCGTTTTTAGTTCAAGAACCAACTATTACATTTTTGATTAAGCATTCATATTTTTTGTTGAAAAATTCACCTACTTGATTGAAAGTTGAATTAATTTGTTAAACTTTTATTTAATTTTTTGATGATTTAACTATTTTGTAGAAAATTTGTTCTTTTTGGTTAGCAAGAAATTTTTTATTACCTGAAAATTGAGCTATTCTATTATTTGGTTGCAAATTAATCGTTGTTCGTTGTAAATTTAACAATTTGGTTAAATATTGATCGTTTTCAGTTGACTATTCAACAATTTGGTTGAAAATTTATCTATTTTTTGTAAATTCTTATTTTTTCTGGTAGAAAATTAATGTTCCTGATAAAAATTTAACTGCTTGGTTAAAATTTTATTGATTGAAGATTAAACTGTTTTGTTAAAAAGTAGATCTTTTTTTTTTTGAAAATTAATGTTTTAAACTGAGAATGTAAATAATCCATTTCCGGCTAAAAATTAATCTTTCTTGGTTGGAAATTCAACTATTCAAGTTTTCACTGAGAAATAACCTTTTTTTCCTTGGAAATTCAACTACTTGGTTGAAAGTTGTACTACTTTGATAAAAATTCATTTTATTGGTTGATGATTCTACTATTTTTTGCTTGAAAGTAACTATTGTGTAGGAAATTTGTTTGTTTTTTCGGTTGAAAATGGATGTTTATTACTGAAAATTTAAAAATTCCATAATTGGTTGAAAATTGATTTCTTGGTTAAAGATTCGATAATTTTGTTTAAAATTCGTCTTTTTGTTGCAATATAAACTATTATATTTTTGTTGAGAAATGAGACTCCAGATTCTATAACCACGCATACAATTTGCCTGGCCGCTTCAGGCCGCTCGAGTTGGTCCTTGATGGTTTGAAAATCAGTTTTCGAAAATTCAACTTTTTCTTTTTTTTGCTCGGGAAAACAGTTGTATACTTTACTGTTTCTGTAGAAAATAAAAAAATAAATGCATTTTTAAGGCAAGCCAATTTGTTAAATATATTCACTTCAACTCGCTCCGAAAGACGAAGTTCTCAATATTTTAAGATAGAAATGTGATAACTGGTCCTTCAAACTGTTCCTAACATAATGTGCCATTAGTTTTGTTAAATAAAAAAGTTATAAATTTTTTGGCATGCAGTATCAAAATAACGTTAGACGATTTTCCAACGCTTCTTTTATAGAGGGAATTTTGAGCAAGCCCAATCTTCCAGCGAAAGAGATGTTTATTATGATATAATGAAGATTTCTGAAAAGCATTACCTTCATTTAATTATTTGTTAAATAAATAGGAGCGCGTAAGAAGTGATAACTTTGGAGCGCGGTTGCACCGCGCCATCTAGTACGCTAGACTACATCTATGTTTGTAAACAATGTCCTTAGAATAGGTGTACATTAGAAACATAATGTCGGCAAAAATCGAGTGCATTTTACATTTATTTTGAATATTAGCTAGGTAAGTATTCTTTGTTAAGATTGTTTTTTTGTTGTTGAAGGTTCTTCATTTCAGTTGCAAATTCTACTATTATATTGAAAGTGTACCTATTTTGTTGAAAAGTCTTCTTTTCCGTTGATTTTAAGTGTTTATTATTTAAAATATGTTTTTTATTTGGCCGAATGACAAAAAAATCTTCCCGCAAACTGGCATTCAATAGAACTACCGCTGCCCCAAGTTTGAGTTTAATCGCTTTTTTGGGTAAATATACTGGAGAAAAAAATGACTCTATAGTTATTTACAGGTTAAAGAAGCTAATACTGCTAGTTTCAAAAATCATAAAGATCCTAATATCCTCACGAAGGTAATAACAAAGAACCAAACTAGGCGACAAACTAGCTTGGGAAGATTCAAGACTAAATTGGCAATTTCGCAACGATACACTCTGAGACTCGTAAAAATCCTGACTAACTCTATTTGAACATCGATCGCACGACTTTTGTGTTTCTAATTCAGATTTTTTGCTAGAGTTTTCGCTGAGCTTTTTACGGTTGAAACTCTGCCAATTCTCTGTCGGAGCTCGTTCGATGGGGTTTGGTATCCCTGGGAAATCCATTTCCTGAAAGGGCGTACGTGAGTCGAGATAAAGATTGACTTACGCTTTATTACTGATTGCTAAAGACAAAAAATTGAAGAAAAGAATTTATCATAAACCTTGGCTCACTGTCAATTAAACTTTCCACCGTCAATTTGATATAAACGAATTTAGCTCATTTGTTCATTACCCTTTCAATTAACTAATTGCGATTTATGAGACGATTGAATCAATGACCCCATTAGGTTAATTTGCTCCTTAATCCTGTTTAAAAACCCTAGTTTCTAAAAATAAATACTTGCAGAAATCTTTTATTTGAGAAAATAATGATAGATTGGATATAAGAAGTAAGTCAGAATTGCGTTGGCATTTATAAAAGTCAGAACAAAAGTATCAATATCTGTGTAGAAGATAACTTATAATAAACCTGACATTGAAATATAATAGCAACGTGAAAAATCCAATTCTTATTTATAATCTACAGTTCCAAAGTAAAAATACTTTTCAATGTAGAAATATAAACGCGTATCGGCCTGATCGCGTATCTACCTTTCTTGAAGAGAAAGACTTCTTCAGCCTTATCGCACACCTTGACATTATTATTAAGACCCCTTCTCGTGACCAGGGTATTCTCTTCTGCTTTATACTCAAATAGAAGGCAGTTCTGACCGAGTGCCTTCGTGTACGTCACATGCTTACAGAAAGGCCACCTTTATTCTATGAGTATAAGCTATCTACCTTTCTGATCTATTAATATTTTTGACGTATGCATTAATAATCACAACTCTACGACCTACTTCCTATGTAAAGCGGAAGATAAGCGATTCTCTTTAAATCATAGGAAAAAATTGTATCAGGAAGCTTCCATTTTCTAATGACTTTTTTTATGACAATGGCCCTTATTTTCGGTCTGGAGTAACATTTAGGCTCATATAGTCATTTTAGTCGGATGAATTCCCGGAATTTCAAACTCCAGACAGTCCCTTTTGGTGAAAATAAGAGTCGGAGCGGAAATTATATATACACCTGTTTTTTGAGCTGTTGCTACAATGCGTTAATTGTTTCAATATTAACATAAATTCTGTATTTTTCATAGCTATTATCTATGCTATTATATGCTTTCGAGACATCAGTATAGTGCCAGTAATATCAGTATAAATCGTGTAAAATATGCGATTGATATTTGGAAGGGCTCCAGCTAGTTTCCCTTATATTTGATCAGGCGCTGATTGGGCTAAATTGAGAGGTCCTGACTACTTCTGCAACGCTGTTTTAGTCGGGCTCATCTTGAACTTCTAACCTGGTCCTAACGAAAATTTCCTTCAAAACCTCGTGTACACCCGTTCTGTTTTCCGGTACGTTCAACATTCAGATGTATTATACATATATGTGAAAAACTATTTATAAACAACACAATTAATAAGGGTATTTAAATATATACAAATTTTTGATACATAATTTCAAACTATGACAATTCATTATTCTCATTGGCTTTCACTTTCAGAAAGTTCATCTCTTCTAGTGAGATTTTGAGTTTTTGACTATTGATCTAATTTAAATGCCCCCCTGCCGCCCCAGTCACCGAAAAAATTAGGCTTTTTAAATGCGTACGCACACATTATATTTAGTATTTATTTTTGATTGTGTAATATTTCACATTATACCCATGTAGAAATTCTGATCGGGGTTTAGTAGGGGCTTGGATAGATTTCGCTATTTCTAATAGGGCGCTCGTCGGGGAAAATGTGGAGGGCCTGACTTGTTCTATGTCGCTGTTTTAGGCAGGTTCTAGCTAGAATTTCTGAGTAGGCCCTAACGAGAGTGCCGTTTAATCGCCTGACGACTAGTAGGACCACGACAAGACCCCTTCTATTACCTGATGAATATTTAATTTATGTGACAAAAAAGGTATTTAGAAAATAAATATTAATTGATTGTGAGTATTTTGACTTTAAATATTAATAGTTCTATTTAGAGTTAGTATATATATCATATTTTTAAACATTATATTATAAAAAAATTCCTAACGCTACGGAGTATCGACCACCTACATATATACCTAAATCTATCGCCTAACAGTCTGCAGTCTTAACCATTACACTAAACCTTCAAGTTGATAGTCGGTGAAAAAGCCATATTCATAAGTTACATCTCACAAAAGTTTTAACTCTGTTTCTAATTAAAAATTTATTATTATACGACATTATGTATATGTAAAATATACAAACTGTTAACAGGAATATCAATGAAATCATTTTTAAATTAATAATTTTAATCGATTGAAATTTTTCTTCCTGTAATATTTCGTTTTTTCCCGTTGTAGACTACTTTAAAACTTTTTACAATTACAGGAAATGTAATTTTTTCTGAACATTTACAGTTTATCATAAGGATGGAATTTTTTTCTTAAAAAAAAAACTGTTTACAGATATATTTGTTGCCATACCTTTACGAGGCACGAATTTCTTCTCTCGAAGCTGACAGAGCACCGATCAGTTTTTTCTAGACTAGATATTTTGATAGGGGCCACAATCAGTTTTTCTAGACTAAATATTCTGATAGGGGCCCAGCCACTTGTATATGGACTAGATATTTTGTATAGTGGCCCAACCAGTTTTTTCTAAACTAGATATTCTGATTGGGGCCCCGACCACTTTTTTCTTAACTAGACATGTTGATAGGGGCCCAACTAGTTTTTTCTAGACTAGATATTATGATAGGGACCCCATTGGATACCAACTTCAAATAGGGAAAGATGGGGAAATTTCTGCACGGGATTTGTCCAATAAATGTACAGTCGAGAATTGATACCATTTTTGAAATCTGGTGTACGCCTTTCATTAAATCTTGTGGAACCCTTGGAAGTCTTTGCAAGCCATTGAAATCCCATCAGCTCTTTTGAAAATTGCATATATCCTTTAATATTTTTTGAATCATGTAAAAAATTTTGCAAATTTCTTGGATTCCTTGGAAATTATACCCAACTCAACTTCAAATCACTTTAAAACAATTAAGCTTTGTGGAACTTCTTTAAACCCTTTAAAAAACTGTGAAAATCCTTGACATCGCTTGAAATCTTCAAAATGCCTTATAATCCTTTCAAATCCGTTCTATGAAATATTTCTAAATCTGATGCTTTTGGTATATTTGAAATCCTTGGACAACTTTCCGAATCTCTTGAACATCTTTCAAAAGCTATTAGGATTTTTCAAAATCCCTCAGAATCCTCTATATTATTTGGAAATCCTTTTAAATTCCGTTAAATATTTTGAAATCTTACGAAATCCTCTAAAATCTGCGGATATGCTTTGGAAATTGGAATCTTTTTAATTCTCTTACGATCAATTATAAAATTTACGGAAATCGTGTTTAATTCCTTAAAAACCTTCAAAGTAAAAATTAAAATACCTAGAAACCTGATTTAGCTCCTTGAAGTCCCTTAATATCTGGTAAACCCCTTGAAAAAAGGGTACACTCTCTGGAATTGTACTAGGTAATTTCTTTCAACTTTTGACAATTTTTGGAATACCCTCAAAGATTCGTAATACCTTGATATGTTTTTGATGTAATGAGTAAATAATATAAAATCTTACGTAAGAAGGGAGACGAAGCCTTCTATTAGAGATTGTGATCTAAAATTAAAAAATCATCTTTACGTAATTAATGGTGTTTCCATACTCTAAAAATGAGATGCTTAAATCAATATAAATAAGTTTTTGAAAAAATTCATATTTATTTATTTGGAAGTTTGAATGTGATTTTGAATCAAATTTTGAAGGTGAAATAGGGAAAGTGTAATTTTGCGTGCTGGTGCAGTTTTCCTTTGACTGGCTGAAGTGGAAAGAGGTGGCAATTACTTTGGGATTTTATTTGGGATTACCATGAGAGATGGCTGTTCGATCGCGCCGGATTAAATGGAGTCTTTTACCCTTGCTGGACGCCAAACAAAACTGCCCTTCCAACTTCGAACGTTATACACACGAATGCAAGTATCTCCTTCAGATACTGTATCACGATTGTAGCCTGGGATTTACCCAACTCGTATTTTGTCGAATCTTTATCAGAAAAGCTTAGAAAAACTCGCCCGGATCAAAGTGGATTAGGGATGTTCGGAAAGGGTTCTTACTCGGATTTAAAAATAAGAACAAATATTGTTCTGGTTAAAAGATTAATTATTTTGTTTAAAAAATCGTTTTTTCTGGGTAAAATTGAATTTTTTTGTATGAAGATTTAACTTTTTCTTTAAAATGTTATGTATTTTTTTGAAAATTTATATATTTGGTGAAAATTGATATGTTTTGTTAAAGTTATCATCTTTGGTCACAAATCCAACGGTTTTGTTTAAATTTCGTCTCTTTGAATACAAAATGAATCTTTTTGGGTAGAAAATTTACATTTCTTGATTAAAGATTCATCTTTCTTAGTTGAAAGTTAACTTTTGTGTTAGAAATTAAACTGTGTTATCAATATCCTTCTTTTTTTTTGAAAATGTAACTATTTGGTTGATAAGCCAACCATTACAAACTTATTCGGCGGACGTATCGTTCAAAAAATATGAATATTGTACTTAAATTATAAAAAATTATTCAAAATATATAAGGGCACGTCTATCTGACTCATTAGCGTTGTTCTTTTTTCTTTAAATAGTGCAATAACAAAAAAAATTAAATGGACAAGACCGAGATAACCTTATGTATTTTGAAACATCAACAAATTTCAATACATATATATTAAATATTTCTAATTATAAATCCGCCTAATATAATTACATATCACGTGACAGACTTGCGTCCTTAACTCCTTTGTCGATCATAGGTATTTTTGGGTATCTACATTAATTTTACTTCAAAAAATTGATCTCCCCATTTCTTCCCTATTTTCGTGAAAGATCATTTTATTTCCTGTTTTGCTAGCGTTTTGGCTGTGATTAAAATGTTAGGGAGTAGTCAAGAATTTGGAAAATTAAATTTTGTTGGCACCCTGTCAATGATTTTACTGAAAATAAGTTTTGAGTTGAATACAAGTAGCTTTAAATGATTTATCTTCAAAAAATGAGGGCATTTGTGTGTAAGTAGCCTATACTCACTTTAGTTAAAGAGCAGATTAAAAAGGTGGATCTTGTAAATTCGTTTAAGTTCGACGAGCCGTATAAATCGATACTTCGTTTTCCAACTCAGGAAAAAAATTGAAGTTGAGTTCGGACAGGTGACAAGTTGTAGAGGTAAAGTTACATTCCTGAAATAGATCTGGTGGATGCTGGTCATCAATTTCAGATCGCACCACCGTTCATCTTCTATCGCGGATCAAAAGCTTAAGGATTTCCTATTCACCCTTCACTACTCCGTTTCATCTTGGTCTCAATACATTTTTCACTGATCGAAAAAATCTTCGAAATGTAAAAATCTCCGCCAAAGTATCTCTGAGGAATGCTTCTTTGAAGAAAAATATAATTTAATTTATATAATTAGTTCATATACTGTATTTCCTTCTGTTTAGAGTAGGAAAAAACGGTAGGAGGTGGATAGAAAAACTACAAGAGGGGAAAATATTGACTACTCTCTAAATTTGAATCAGTGTGATTTGACTCATTTTCAGTGAAAATTCTTACTTACTTTTGATCAGTGAACCATTTATAGCTATTTAAATCAGTGATATTGCATGATGAATCAGTAAAAATGTTTACTGATTTGATTCAGTAATCCATCAGTACCGATTAAAATTGCAATTTTATTTAAATTGTAATCTTCTATACGAAGTGAATATTCACATTTTAAGACTTTCTGGTCAGTAATGAAACCATAATCGAGAACTGTTATTCAAAAACATTCCTTCATTTCTACAGTGATTCTTTTTCAATATATAACAATTTATTAACCTCTTACTGAATGGAACTTAACATAAAAACACGTTAAATATATTTTTGATGAAAATTCAGTCAAATTATCATCAAGTTGTTTTGATACAAAGAGTTTATTGAATACAGCCCACTAGCTTTTTCCTATTATTCAGAACGTAACGCTATTCACGCTGTACTGTGTCCGTCTATTTTATTATAAAATTTTAAAAATGATTTTCAAAACTGACTTTCTTCCCTATTTCTATTGACAATAGATGATTTACTTCCCTATTGATTAATAATTGCGTAATCGAAAAAATATGATTTAAAATTAATGTATAGAAATCTATATTTATGTCTTTAAAAGTTATTTGCAAGTTTTTATATCTAAACAATTTTATTTTGAATTTTCGAAATTAAATGTGTTTGGAATTTAAATGAGATTAATTTCAAACTAAATCAATTTGAAGTTGCTGAATGCTAAAAGTTAAAAATTTAATGATAATTAAAAAACTCTTAAAAGCTTGCAAATTAAAGTAGCTAAAGGTGGAGATGTCGACTTTAAATAAAATTTAATTGTGAAAGCTTTTTAGAAATAGTTTATAATTATAAATTTTGTACTTTAGAAACAAAATATTTAATTAAAATTAATGTATTAGATGTGAGGGAGAGTCGAGTAGTAACGGCCGCTCACGATTTTGTTTGCTTAACTTTAGACTAGTCAGTATGGTTCGAAATAGTAATACAAAACGTAAGTTATAATTTTAGTGCTTATACCTATATCTACAAAATAGATATTTACAAAATTATCATATTGAAGAGAAAAAAAGCGATATAGAAAAGGTTACTCAATCCCTATATTAGGTAATTTTATCATAAATTCAAAGAAAGTTTCTTTATTAGTTCTTTGCAGAAAAAAATAAAATCTAGAATCAGAAAAAAATTCTTCTTGAAGAAAACGAACTGTTTCTTGGATATACATGAAAATTTGATTGAATCAAACAAATTTTAGTTAATTCAACAAAATATTTAAATGACCCAGAAAATTTGTTTGTTGATCCAACCAAATACTCCATTTACCAAAAGATTTGGTTAAAACAACGAATAAATTTAGTTAGATCAACCAAATTTTCTGTGATCCATTTAATAACCATAATATATGTTTGAATCAACAAAAATTCCCTTGTTTTCTAGAGACAAAATACTCATACTAGATTTTTTTCAAGCTGATTAGAGATCTGAGTTCATATTTTTAAAATTACACTTAGTGACAGTTCTTGAAGATAAAAATGTTGATTTATGATCCCAGGGAGTACAATTTTGGCAAAGTCACAAGGGACCGGGGCATCTCGCCTAATAAAAGTAAACCAAAAATAATGAGTTAAATTGAATGAAGTTATTAAAATTTAAAAGATTTGTTTACATCCTTTGGTTTTGGAAACTTATTTTATTTATTCATGTTTGATAATCATTTATGTCATTAATAAAAAGAACCTTTACCACGTATTAAAATACTTCTGTTAAAATTATGAATGATTTTATACCTACTTGAAACAGAAATTAGTTAGAGTTGAATGTGAGTCGTTTTTCTTCTAAGTTTTTAATGCTCATTGCCTTCTGATTCATGTTGGAACAGTCGCATAAAATTTGTGATATATTCGATAATAGAGCCACATAATATATAGCGTAAACATTGAATGAAACTTGCAGAGACTCGCTGCATCGTCACGAAATAACCGTAATAACGTTACCAAGAAAAAAAACACAATTGGCAAAGTGCCACAGCACGCGAATGCTACTCCAGTTGAATTCTGGACCCACACGTGTGTGCGCGTGACATATGCCCCAATGACTCATGACACAATCTAAATCGAAAAATAAAATCTCAGCCATGAGTGAAAGTTATTTCAATATTCATCGAGTCACTATCTCGACATATGTTTCAATTGAAAAATGTGTTAAATTCTCTTTGAATTTTTCAGTCTGGTAGAAATTTATTCATGCTTCATTTTTTGTATTCCATTTTGTTACCTATATATTTTAAATCCGCTTATTAATTTCCAATTCCAAAGGGCATTTTTAAATTCTTACATGCAATGCTTTAATAAAAATGAAAAGTTCGGGTCGTGCATAGGGAAAATACTGGGCTTGGGTTGTCTCGCCGAAAATTTGTGGACGCTTCATATTCAAATATGCCGCCGCTTCGATCGTCGTTCGAGAATTGCGAATCACGAGTGGCACAGCGGCTTGAAAAAGGAACTTTTTTCATTTTAATGCAAATTCAGTCTCAGTAATTGCCGAGTCTTGTACCAGCCAATGGGATTGCCCCTAAGAGCCCCCTTTAACTTTCCCTTGTTTGTCTTCCTGTTTTCGGTTCCGGGATTCAATAGTGAAAGAAGGACTTTAAATCTGTTTGAAAGAAACGAGAAAAATTTGCAGGATCGAATCAAATAACATTTTATCATTCTCTACTTTGTCTTTCACTTTGGGGATAAATTAACATATTTTCTTTATTTTGAAATTCGTTTGAGACTGTTAAAGTGTATACTATCCCTCAGTTTTTCAACGTCGTGGCCACAGTTGTGCAAATAGTAACATACATTACATTTTTTATATGTTTACTTCCTCACACGTGTTACGACCACTTTATCACATTTTCATCAATATTGTATTTGGGAGCCGAACCTTCGACCATTCGTTCACCAATAAGAAGTGGCACAAACCCGGGGGTTCCCTGGGTCGAGATCTCAGGTCGAAACTTTACCATACTTGCTGATGAGAGAGAGAGAGAGAGAGAGAGAGAGAGAGAGAGAGAGAGAGAAGGAGAGGAGGGTTAGGTGAAAGAGGGTAGCGTCGAGTTTCAAGTCGAGGGGTTGAAACGAATGTTTCCTTCACGGAAGATTAACTATTCTTGGGGTCCTGCCAGCTTTTTCATAAACATTCTGCTTTTCTGTTCCAGAATTTCTTATGCCGCGGGATTCGGCTTCCGTTTGTTATTGGTGAGTTACAACACAGTTCGCTTGATATTATTCAAATGTATGCTCTTCTCAATAAACTCCCGAATTTCTTCACTGATTTAATTTAACCAAGGGTAATTTTACTGTAAAAACTAGAAATCTCTTTTTCTCATCATTTTTTTCGTGTCCTGTTTTTGAATATAATGATTTCATGCTGTTATTTTCAGTGTACAAGAGATGAATCTGGGTTCCCATAGTGGTCTGATTTTAGTAACACTCAAAACCGTTTTCTTATGAGTCTTAAGTAGCTGAAATTAGCCCTAGAATAATAATTTTTTACAGAGTGACTCTTGCCTATAATAATATTTAAAAAATAAACCTACCAAAGGACAGATACATCCTGTAATCTTCTAGAAGCTTTCTTGCAATCAGCCCTCTTCAATGAAAAAGGTGTGGATCTCGGGACAGTTAAATTGCGTGTTAGCGTTTGTAGGTGATAAGGTTGTTATAGTAGAGCCAGTCGAAGGCAGACGGAAACTAGCAGAAAAAACATGAGCCTTAAAATTAACGTAAATAAAATCAAAATTGTGATTTCCGAAGGAAAGGGCGAGACAACAGTTTGCAATATTTCCTTAGGCGATTTGAAGATAGAACAAGTTGATAAGTAGGTTTATCTTTATAGTATATTTAATACCAGAAGTAAAAATATAACAAATAAAGCAAAAGTTGCAATATACGATTCTATGCTTGCACCCACTGTCCTGTACGAGAACAAGGTCTGGACCTACATAAAAAATAATAAGAGTAAAGTACATATTTTAAGGTTGCAGTTTTCATATTTGAAATTTTTATGTGTACATATTTGAAACTTTTCTGTTTTGAGCATTTCAGCTATTTTAAACATTAAGGTTCATTTCAAAATTTAGATAATTAATTTTCCAATGTATTATTCTCCTGAATGCTTTCAAATGAAAATTACTGAATTCGAAACAATTTTGTAACTGTTTTATTTTGAATTTGATTTTTATTTCTTTTATATGCATGTAATTAAATATTAAAAATGTTTACTCGTTAATTACAATTGTATAACACCAACACGGGGAGCCACAACCCATTTTAACCGAAAGGTCATTGAATTTATATGCTATTTACTTCATATTGCTTTAATGTTCCATGCATGTTTTTTTCATAAGAAATGAAAATCCCCAAAAAACGTTTTTTTTCAAAATAACAATTTTTTATTATTTTACTACTTTTATTTTTTTATTTTTTTGAAGAAGTATGCGAACATAATTTACTTACTTGTGGTAAACTCTTAAGTAAAATAAGGTTTAAGAATTGAAAATATTGATTTAAAAAAAGGAAATCCATGATTTCTTTAATTTCATGTCAGGAATGTTTATGTTCCATTAATATCTTTTTTTGTGATGCTTTAGTTTATAAATGTTTAATTTCCAATGCTACAATTTAAAGTAATTTATTTTGAAAGCCTTTCAATTTATTAGTACCGCATATTGAATGCTTTTATAAGCTGTTTAATTCACTATTTAAAAAATACAAAAAATGGAAGAAACCTCTGATGGTTCTTTAAACAATTTATATATCTCTATCTATCTCTCTTTCACGTTTCATTCAAAAAAGTCAGAATTTTATCTTGGGGCATTATATCACTAGCAAAATTCTTGGAGGATGAGGGTAAATCGGAGTCGGTTGTGTCTAGGGAGTGCGCGTTAACCTTATCGTTTAATCAAGAGGGATGAGCGCCTCCGGCGTGAAATTTCGCGACGCGTAGAAGGCAGAACGACGATGAAACACGCACTGGGTAAGTCACGTCGACGTGACGTCCGACACACGTCTACGTGATGTCCGGACATCCGACATCCCGATGCGCACCAACGTGCTGACGAGATAGGTGAAATTATTAACGTTACCGAGCTCACACCGCGCCAATTAGGATCTCGCATGTGCAAGTGGCATGCGCACATTTGCAGCTCTCAACTTGCACGTGAGCGTTATACTAAATCTTGAACGTAATTAGTATTTAGAAAAATAAACTTGAACGTTCTGACGGAGATTGATGGCGTGAAGCCTGAAGAAAGATGGAGGTCTATTGATTCAAAGAAAATCTGAGAATCAGACATGACTGTCTAAGACTTTAAGGCTCCAGGATAGGCCACAATTTTTTTAGATTCCGTACAAATGATCATTACAAGGTTGAGAATAATTCTCCAAATATTGAAAAAGAGTCCGCGAATTCTTCCATGACTCTTGGAATATCTTTTCACTATTTAGAAAGTCACGGATCAATTTGCGTACCCTTTTCATCATTTCTAGGATTGTCTTCCGTTCTGTTATAAAGCTTATACTCATTTTTTTTACATTATAACCTATCCTAAATTCTTAGGGTCAAGTCTCGACAACTTTTTTTCTGTGTAGTGATTTTTTTTACTATAATTATCAGGATCAGGTGTACTGATACCTGGACATATGAAATAAAGTGAGATTCTGCGTAAAAGAAATTTAATTGTGGATTTTTATCTTTACATGCACTAGTTATTGGAATACCAGAAATACATACTAGTTTTTTTTTAATAATGAATAATTTCGAATTGAAAGCGTACAAAATTAAAAAAATTATATGTAAATTAAAATTTTTGAATTACTTAAACTTAAAACGGTGCAAAGAAAACAATCTTATTAGATTAGATGAAGTAAAAAAAGAAAAATATTTCTTATGGAATGAAAAGGAATTGAACTTTTACAATTTCTAAATAAGAAATTTCATGGAAAACTATTGTTGTGAATTTTATGTCATCTCATTTTCGGACACCAAAGACATTTTGACCTAATTTTTTTTGTAATGAATATAAACACGTCATGGAACGTCCAAATGAACTCTGACTGGAAAGCGAGTATTTCTATTTCAGACATTTCCGGTGGAATTTACATGTCGTTGGGTATTAGGATCAAGATGGACACGCGTGTTGCGTAATGCCGCATGTCCGCGGCACGAGTAACACGAGAGTGATGGGGAAGGTACAGTGTACAAACTTCCTCAATAAAATTAGTCCACACGCAAACTCGTCTTGGGAAAATCAATATAACCTCCCGTGCCTTGCGGCGATGTAATTTGCGAACGCGCTAAAATTCCTCCATAGTATAGCAGTCCTCTACAATAAATATAAATTCTACATTGCAGAATGTTCAGGTACATGGAAATTCTGAAGTTATAAAAAAAGTCCAATTATGGGGACACGCGCCAGCTTGAAGGTAATTTTCTTTTTACATATTTTTTTATGTCTTTAGTATATCAGTGATTAGCTCATCCCAAGTTTAAAAGAAAATTGAAGTTGTGGAAGTTTGAAGAGAAGGTTTTCAAATATGCTTTATGAAGCATATACTGTTTCCATGAAATTCTAAATTTATCTAGGATTATATATGCCCTTTTTCTAATCAGTATTTGGCTTTTAGGTTGTAGTTCGAAAATTTGGGTCGCACACGTTTGATTGGCATCCCTGTACCGAATCTCATTAGAAATTGGTTGCATTAATACCAAGCTAACTCTGTTCGACTGCGGCTTCCTTCCGGGGAGGATTATCCCCGGCGGATATATTAATGCGTTTATGAACGCAATTAGTTTTGCGGCTATTTCAGAACCAGAGAGCTGGAACAGTGAAAGCGTCTGCCTCTGCAAAGGATGTCACAGAGCGAAGAGGGTGGATGAAGCGGATTATTGAAACGTCAGGAAGGAAAGGGTGTTGTCAATGCGGATTAAATTCCTGATGGATGGAGTTTCCGAATTCAAAGTATTTATTTTTTTCGCATTATGACAAAATCAGCATGGTTGGAATTGCTCTAAAAGGGCTTGCTCGGCCTTTCCTATTGATCTTAGTTTACTCTTACTTTTGAATACAACGTAAACTAGTTTTTTAATCACAGTTGATAATAATGAATAGTAACTGTTTTGTGAAACAATTTTTCTCTGATTGAAATCAGTTCTTGAATAGTTTCTGATTTATTTCTATTGGATAATCAAAGTGCTTGATTCGCTCAAGATCTTGGTTAAGCTTTCGAAGTAGAAGTTGATGATTATGAAGCATTGATTTGTGGCGACCTATTGGTTTGCGCGAAACTCGGTTGCTTTCAACAAATATTTGCTTTGGTGCGTTCACTGACCAGTTACCGTTCTCGACCAATGAATACACAACAGACCCTACACCAATTCATTTGAACGTGCCATTCGCATTTCAAATCGTGCGGACAGTTTCAAACTTACTACCTAGGGAGAGCGTGATATATTTGCCTGTATCTCGATGATATTCCTCTATATCCAGCTTATTTCGAACTTGAATGAAAAATTTATCACTATTCTAACAACGTAACTTTATTTTCTTTAACGGTTCCTTGATATTTATATTCATTCCTGTTTGAGGTGTTAATTACATTATCTGACTATTTTAGAGCATCCTCTGTAGGTATACTTATGCGGGTGCGTATACGTACATTCGCGATTAACTTAAGCCTGCAATGGGGAGGTTTCTGAAGGGTTCCAGAACCCAGGTAGAACTCGACACCAGGTTGGTTTGATGCATTAGTGGATTATCGGTTTTCGATTATAAGCTTTGCCTTTGTCACCCCCTCTATTTTACCCCTCATTCCTCACCCTCTTTCTTTATCAACCGATATCGCAATATTCCAAGACTCTCTTTGTGAGGATAATAGGCTACAGCTTAGCGATCAAGGAATATACTTAATTAAGTTTGCTTTGAGCCTCGAAAATTCGAAATATATTGTACTGTACTTTACCATATCAACAAATGTTTCGTTAAAGTAATTATTTATTATTGTGAAAAACAAAAACTTCTTCATACGAGTAACGACTTATTAATAAACATAAAACTACCTAATGGAAAAATACACTTATCAGAAACACATTAGCTTCTTTTCTTCCTCTTAGTGTCTTCTCCTTCTTGATCTACCCTAAGTTTGAATCCCTATTCGTCGCAGTTCACTGCTATGTAGCGAATAAGAATGGACTGTCGACAAATGATTATGAGGGCGAAAGAGACGTTATCGTTATATTGCAGCCAACAGTCCGATGTAACAATTCCCCTTATTGAACGCACACGCGTGATTGACCAAGGGTTGAGGTTCATCCCTCTAGCATATCGCAATGTTTAGACACGTCATCAGCGGAAGATATCTCTCTGTAATCCCCGATGACTGGTGTTACATAGCAGTAAGTAGGCTCTTATACATAGGGAAACCCTCGTGGAATGAGCAAAAGCATACCCTCGACTTATACGGAAACTCCCATTTTCGTTTATTACTATTTTATTGCTGCATCCTCGGATCAGCTTACAATAAGTCTAAAAAAAAGTCATTATGGCCAATGATCCGTCGACTTTAGGTTAAAGGCTTATACAGATTAAAATATTACAGTTTATATCTTTTAATTTATCAAGTAATTATAACTTCGTAAGATAAAGGAGTCTTAATTTTTAGGTACTCTAAGATAAGAGCGTTCCAAGTTTTGAACTTTGTTGAGGTACCAAGTATCTTAGTGTCAATGTTAATAAATAAATTTTAATTTATAAATGTTCTCCAAGTTGGGTGTTTGAATCTCCAAAGTCTAAAGTGTATCAAGTTCTTCTTTGTTGGTTAGATGTTCTCTACTCTACTGTTTGACTTTTGATTTACTGATATATATGTATAAGTCTAACAGTTCTACTATATGTTCTGCGACATGAGGCATTTTTTCCTAGTTTATGTTCACATCGAGTTAACATCACACTTGTGCAACTGTAATCTGACATGAGATGAAGTCAGAGATGTAGTCAGTGCAATGTACACGGTCTTAATGTAAGTTTGGTGTATCCCCAGACGGTGCTGTCGGGAAATCTACCCTTCGGTAAATACATACATTTCAGAGAAGATTAAAGGGGAAGGACCGAGCCAATCTTCGAATTGCCACAGACCGAACATTCCCAGCACACGTTTGGCCCTTTATCTTCCGTATCTGAACATCTCTCTCGATTAGAGTTTGTAGCATTCTGAATCCATACATTTTACATCAAAAATATAAATTCTCGATTCTGAAGTGCAGGACTTCAACTGGAAAATTCATGGAATTTTGAAATCGACAATTTTTTACGATTGGTTTCATACCTGGCAGCGGAAACAGCGCTGAACTTTCATGCCCTGATAGGCGTTTACCAAGTCTGGTGCTTGATCCATCGTTCCTGTGTGTACAATGGTCCGGGCCTTTGTACCTTTAGGCCGGTGTGCAATTATATCCTGTATCCTGTAGGGCAAACCTGACAATGTGGCTTAAGGAATTGAGATGCGAGGCTTCGTCTCTTCTAATGAAATGATTTTGGAAGCGTACCACGCCGGGTTGACATGTTCACGACCCTTCCTACCAGACTGTTTCGTCCATCATGTAGAATATTCAAATCAATTACTAGATTACTCGGCAAACCCATTACTGAACTTCACAGAGAGACTGTGTGACAGGATTTAGCGCGTGTGCATTGTTCAGTATTGCCTTTCCCCTGATCATGTTTCATTCGTTTACATTCAGTAGATAATTTTTAAGTATTTTATAAATTATATTTATATGCAATTTAATCGGTGCGAGTGTTGCACTTCGTCTTTTGTTGATTATGTACTGAATACAATCATGTCATTGAATAAAGTTATGTTCAATTTATTGAGACCAGCTTCCATAATAGAGGTTAATCGACTGAAGTGGAGGCAGAAGTAGAGAATGGAGTCGCGTATTGCACTGCTGAGTAAAATACAAACAATTTTTCACTAATCAATTATTTTGATTGAACTAAAAGCAGTTGCAGATATGTACAATGTACATGTATGAATTATAACAATATTCCTTGTCTTGTTTTTGAAACTGAGTGTTTTGGTAGTGTATCCAACATTACAAGCTGTAAAAATATTATTTTTGTAAAGTGCAGAAAATGTCTGCAATATTTCGGTTTTTTGAAAAACTATGCTACTCATTAAAGTGTGGAAGTTTACGCCTTTTCTGGCTCGTGAGCTAATTATTCGCATCAATTACCCGAGGAGCAACGAGACGCTGAGCAAGTATTAAACCTCTTTAGAATAACCCTTTAGACTGAGCAAGTTGGGTATTTGAAATACGTGGAATATGTGGCGTCGCTGCGTGGTAAATTAATGCCATTCCATCCCATGTATTCCCGACAATTAAGCAGGATGACTCCTCCCGAGTCCCTGAATTCAAGTATAATTCAGGCTAAACATGTTGAGGATCCGGCACTCTCTTTCTCGTGTCTATAGAATCCGCAAAGTACAAAGTTGTTGTGGACTTCCTGTGTCCAATGAAGTTTAAAGTCACTAGGACTGCGCGATGATCGATAGTTTAGTGAAGCAAATAGGGGTACATCTAACAATCGAGGGCATTTATGTGGGCATTAGGAGGATATCTTGAGTTCTCTTCTGACTAACTTAAAGATCAATTGCAAAAATGTCAGATTAAGAAATGTTGTTTAAATTCTTTAGGCGGTAGATTTCGGATCGATTAGAAAGCTAAAAAAAAGTCGCTTAAGAATTAAACAAAAATTATGCAAAAAATATGTAGCATCAGGCGTTTCATTGACAAAACTTTATTTGTTAAGCTATTCGAATACAGAGTACTTAATAAAGAAATCCGACTTGCAATATTTTTTTAACGAGGTTAAAAATGTGATTATTTCTAAAGTTTAATTATCAAATACTTTTAATTTGAAATTATTCATGTTTGAAGCTATTCAATTTAAAACAGAACGCTAATGGAGACTAGAGTATTTTTTCGCTGAATTCGAATCTGGTCTCTACTTTTTTTTTTGAAAATGTGATTGTTTCCATGGAAAAGTAGAAAGTTACGATTGTAGGGAAAAAGTATTCTCCTGGCTGTAGAAGTTATCTAGCAAGCATCAAACTTCGATTTTCCATGTTTTCAGAAAAACGGCTACCATTTTAGTCAATTTAAAACCTTTCTTAAACTTACCCAGTTATAGAGGTATAAAGAAAAAAATGCGAGTTTTTTTGAAAAACAAAGCAAATAGCCCATTTTTCATCTGTGTTTGTACCGCAAAAATCCGGCTATTTTTATTGATATCTTGGTACCCGTATCCACTTAGTTTGGCTAAAATTAGGTGCACTTTCTTTTCCTTGGGCATACGAACAAGTTTCGCCAGTGGGACCAAACCAATTTAAAAAAACTTTATTGATAAGGACCACCCTGCTGTAAAATATAAGTAATATTTACTTCAGAAGTGAGCTAAATTAAAACATTTTGCATTTTTAAATTAAAAATCAGAGGAATATTTTATCGTGAATGGCAAATCTACTTTGAATTTGCGCGTTCCCGAATTCTTTATCTTGCGGGAGGGAATCTGCAAAGTCTATTTAAATCTTCCATCTTGGACGATTTAAATCATTTCGTTTTGGCGAAAGAGGTAATACGGCAGAGGTAGATTTTATTTTCAAGGAATAAGGTAGATTCAGTGACTCAAGCAGCATGTGTACTTTTGATGCCGTCGTAAAATGTAGCGTCTAGTGTACCCACCTTCCAGTGAGTTGCGAATCCCACAAACCTAGCCACGATCGTAAACGCATCGGCCAGCAGTGAGCTTTATTTGAGTTTCATGCGGGAATTACGAGGGTGGGAAGCATTCGACTGCATCACGGTCTCGATCCCTTTATGTCGCACATGCGAGGTGGTTCGAAATTTACAATAGTTTTACAAAGGTAAAAGGTTTTAAATTCAATTACATTAAACTCCGGATATAAGTACCCTCAGGTTACCTTATTCCTAGAATTTAAGTACACTGGAACCTGGATTGAATTAAGGTTTTAGGCATGGCTCACACTGACTTGATGCTATTTTCAAGGTCTCCAAATGTAAATATTTAGGGCCGTGTGAACCATATCGAATTAGAATACATAATATTTGGCACCAGACGCACGTGATAACCCGCGCACTGCCTCTTTGTCGCTATGCTGCTGGTGGCCACGCGCGTTTGAGAAATCCTCTCTCGACCCCGCGGGCTCGTATCTCACGACGAAACTGCAGTGCCATCAGTGCTAAGAACATGAGGTAAGTAATTCCTGCTCCAAGTGTACTTGGCATTTTGGTGATGCGAGAACCACGGAACCGAGATAGAGGCGGTGCTCAGTCAAGCGTGACAAACAGCATGTGGGCAGTACTCTTAACTCTTTAGTTACGTCCGCTGTTATCATGTGTCCAATTCAAATAGAAATGGTTTCTGTGACCTTGACTGTTTACGTCTGGATTTCCCGATTTGTTCAAAAGGTCACTGCAAGCCATATGCGAAATCGTGCTTATATCGGGAGTTAAGTGACAAATCACAGAAAAGAGTTTGAGAGTGGGCAAAAAAGTTTTCTGTACATTTGTTGACCTAGAAAAAGCTTTCGAC
>JAAAKG020126286.1:0-37953 GCA_010014905.2 Druon quercuslanigerum
AGTTATAAGAGAGAGGGTATATATATATATATATATATATATATATATATATATATATATATATATATATATATATATATCTTCTTTTAAATTCAAAGGAATTTTTAAGATCTTTACAAACTTTAAGAATGTAAAAGATTCGAATCCATTTTCAAGAAATTAAAAGAATTTCATGGGATTTTTAAGATCTCAATGATTTTAAGGTATTTGAAAAAATATGATGCGGCTATAAAGAATTGCGCAAGATTGGAACGATTTTACAGAACGTATAAGGTTTTAAGATGTTTTAACATACATTTTTTGTATTATTTTTATTATCTCATTAAGCCAAATCCCTTTCGGGGTAAGCGTAATTTTTGTTTAATTCATCTTGAAGTTTTAAACTCATTTACAGGAATTTACCGGAATTGTATGCACCTTGAAGAATAATAATGACGAGTTGAACATCGTAGATTTATTGCCATCCATTTAGAAGCTGGAAAATCTTTGAAACTTACTAACCACAACATGCTTATTTATACTACTTGTTTGACCATAACTTTATTATTTATAAAAACGGAATCACAACATTTTAATTCAAACACTTAATAAGTTCACTTATAAAATAAAAGCTTTCAACATTATTGAATTAAACTATTTTAAATTAAATGACATTAAATTACAAAATTTAAAAGTTCACACTCTTATAAATGCAAAAATTAAAAGATTTATGGTTAAAAAATATTAATTCACATTATCATTTCCAATTGTTCTAAATTGAAGATCAATCAATACGTTTTAAAATATTGAAAAGTATATAATTTTAAATTAATTTTTTATTAAAAACATGAAAAATTGAACATTTATAAATTGATCCTTTAAATTTAAACACTTTTTAACTTAGAAGTTCAATTATTTTAATTTTATGGCGTTAGAAATCAACAAAATGCAACAATTAAAATTCTAACCTTCAAAGTTTAAATTTGGCACTGCAATTTTAACGGTTCAAGGCTTTCTTTTTTTTTAACTTAGTTTTAAATTTTTTACTTCTAGATACTTGATTTATAATTACTCATTTTAACTAAACGTTTATTTTGAAATTATTTCTAATCTGAAAATATGCTATAATGTTTCAATCGGACGTTTACATCGGTTTAACTACCAAGGTTTTAGAATTAAAACTGTTCAATTTTTAACGTGAAAATCTGTAAATTGCTTAATTTTGAAGAGATTCAAAATACCTAAAATATAAAAAGTCAACTTTTAAGACCTCAGAATCTAACCATTGTGAAGTGAACGATGTCATAATTAAAAAGGTAACACTTGAACTTAACATTTAGAAAAGTCGAAATCGGAGTTACTTAAAATTGCATTTATATTATGAGATGAATAAAAAAAATTCTTACATTTTTTTCACAAGTTCAAAAATCAATCATCTAATTTTGATAATAAAGCCAAATACATTTTTTGCCCAAAGTAGGATAAAAAATATAACATGTTTTTGGTAACTTTTACGGCTTAAACAGGACACTTTCTCACTTTTTTCAAGTAAATTGGACTATGGCAGTCCTGAAAATAATAAATCAAAAAATTATAACTAATTAAAATTAAAAACTAAACACAACGTTTTTAATAAGGATATAAAAGTGCTAAATAATGCTTATTTTTTTAGTTTTTTTTTTTTAACAAAAGTTTTGTTCATTATATCCCAAAAAAGTTACTTTTACTGTATAAAGACTGAATAATACGTCTGATTAGGTTCAATTCAATTGCACATTGTAGAATTAGAGTATTTCTCTATTTTATAATGTAAAAAATGTGACATTTTCTGTACCTTTGCATTTTTTAAACTAAATCTGTAAATAAACTTTTATTATTATTACACCATTAGGCAGTTTCCCTTTCGGGGTAGGCGTGACTCACTCGGTGGGGAGGGGAGTAGTACTGTAATGTATTAAAAATTTGTGCTTAATACGATAAAAAAGCATTGTGTATTATTATAATAAGGTATCCAAATTTTAAACAATTAGGCCACAAGCGACTTCGGCGAAATAAAATGGAATGTCACCTCTTTAGCTTATAAAATTAATTATAGAATTTGCCTGAACATTACTTGTAAAGTTTATTCTAGAAATTATGACCTTCGAAGTCAACGATCGAGTTTCGTATAATACTGGAAGTTCAAGCCAGTAAAATAAACATGTAATGGAATCAAGTATTTCTTCTCATATCACAGGTCCTTTTTTGTATGAGCGTAAGCCAAGTTTAATGTTATTTTGAAATATATAAGTGTATTTTTAAATTTATAAAGATATTATTTTATTTTATAAAAATTACCAGTAATGTTGTTACTTTCAATATCAAATTGGTAAAAACTTGAAAGGGGCTTAGTACTGACATTGCTAACAATTCAAAAGTAGATGGTGTTGCGATAAAAATAGATTTTTGAATTCTTGATAGATATGCGGTTTTCAAAAGTTTGCATGTTCTATCTTGTTAGTTTTTTTGAAAAAATAAAATGATATTCTTTACATTTTTGTTCGAAAATTTCGAATACACTGACTTCATCACAATCAATATTTTACTGTTCTTTAACTTTGGTATTATCCACGTTAATCTTTATCTCTTCTGTTGATAACCAACATGCATTCCTTATTTTTTAAGTATATTTCACAATTCTCTAATATTTTATACATGGAAGGCAAATACCTTTTAATTTTTAATCTCTCGCGGTTAAGATTGTGTACCCAAAATTAAATAATTAAATTTTGGGTGTTTGCGAGATTGAGCAAAATTCGCTGAAGAAATCATTTTGCTATTCAATATAAGACATTCGTCTGCAACAGCAATGTTCACAACGAAGAAAAGAGACGATATATTATATAAAGCAGAAAATCACCAATTGGCCATTTTCCACACATTACAGGAGACAAAGAAAAGAGGATGTATTCAGTTATTTAAGTTTTAAATTTGAGACCAATTTTGTTGTTACTTTATGACGTTTACTTAATTATATAGAAACACTCTCGCGATTTATTATTCTCTAAAATCCTGTTTTAGAAAGTATTATCTAATAGTCATTATTTGTTTATTAACAAGAAGTTTCAGAGAGCACTTAGCTATTTCAGATATTGTAAACACAATAATAATAGGTAAATTTGAGCGATCACAACCTCAATCGAGTTGATTTTATAAGTACTTTATATGTTTCTTATTTTATGCAGACTTAATTTCATAATTTCTTGATTTATTCTTTTTAATTATTTAGAATTTAATTTTTTTATTGGACATCAAAATGAAATCTACTTTCTCATGAATAATTTTATGCAAAAAGAGCATGAAAAATATTAACAGTTAAAAATTAGATTTCTAAACTACCTCATTTTTCGGTATTAACTATTCTGTTGATTAAACACAAATGCACTTTCAAATAGAATAATATCCTGAAGTATTTATTTTCGTTTAAAAATTAATATTGACGCATCTTCCCTTTTCGAGTTTAAAAACGTATGCGTAGAAAACTAAAATCTTGTGTTTTTATGGTGTTATAGGTGACTCCGCCACTAGATGTAGAAACTCTTTCTCAAACTCTGAAGGAGAAGAACATTATGCCTTCAACTCTAAAATTCGGCTTCCTGGGACTTGGCATCATGGGCAGTGGAATAGTTAAAAATCTAATCAACAGTGGACACAGTGTAATAGTCTGGAACAGAACACAAGAAAAGGTATGTACCACATATGTTGGTTCGCTGATTTATAACACCCAAGCTATTTTAAATAAATATTTTTATTTAGAGCAGAAGTAATTGAAGATCAGTTACATTAGCCGCAATATTTGAGATAAGTTTTTAGTCAAACAGAATAAACCATTACTTGGGCGTTGTAGATTTGAATATTCATTTAATATTGGTAAAATTAATGGCACTTTCTTTTCAAAAATAATACGAAAGCTGTCGTTCAGATGATCAGAATCGCCTGAAAAACTTGAAAGGAAATTTCTCTCGTTTAGGTTAAGAATCTTAGATAAAATCGTGCAATTAAAATAGCTCGCTAAATTTATCTAAACTTTTCTAAGCAAATACTAATAATAATTGACATTGAATCAGTGTGAAAGTGATTCATAATAATTTATTAAAAACAAATATTACAGTGTTTCATAGAGTCGTTCCGCTCTACAAATTTTACAGATGAAACAAATTGTTTATCTTAACTGAATGCTTTGTTATGAGCCTGCTAACGAATTATCTAATGTTAAGTCTAGCAATATCACAGCCTTCTTAGTTAAAAATACTTGTATGGTCCGAGCCATGGACGCTTGTTTTAGAACCTGTTGTTTTAGCAATGTACAATTTTCTTTGTTAACTGATCACGGGTCAAAATATTCTTCCGGCACAAATTTTAAATCTTTCGTTTCAATTTGCATCATTGTCCAAAAATTTGTTAAATTTTTTGATCATTTTCGAATCAACAAAATTTTTTTTGCTTCAATCATCGAATATGGTTATTATATAGACAGCGAAACATTCAGTTGACTCATCCAAATTTTGTGATTGTTTTAACGAAATATTTTTGAAAAGTGAATATTTCGTTGAATGAACCAAAATTTGTTTCGCTGAACCAAATTTTTATGTATATACAAAAAAAAAAACAGATTTTGTGGTTCAACACATTTTTTTTCTTATTGCAAAATTAACTTCTATATTTTATTGTACTTTCTACCTCTTTATGTATTCATCTTCTGATGGGCGCTTTATCCTCTTTCGAGTTTCAATTTCGTACTAGCTTCTAATGAAGCTTTAGCTAAGTATCTTAGAATAATAATATAATACAATATTATTGGATTCTGATATTGGATAACAGTTGTATTTGTTTTACAGTAGTAAGCCCTCCAAATTTGAATTTGATCGGATAATGCCTGTTCCGTATATGGATTTGAAAATTCATATTTTGGAAAATTAAAAAATGTTTCGGTAGTAAATAATATTATAAAATAAAAAAGAAAGTTTGTTCTGAAGAACTTTTTTTAAAGGTACAAACGTACAAGTTTTTGAATAGTGTTAACTGCATATGTAAAAAGAATGTAAACATCTGCTTTACATTTTTTCAGCTGTAATCGAAGATTTTTCATATGCCCATTTTTCATATGTTTTTAACGTCCCTTTATTTGTATATTAAGACGAAATTTTTTGTTCCTCATAATAACGCGAAATTTGTTAAAATTATGCGTCTAATACGTCCAAGTTAAAGGCAAAATATTAATGTTATAAAAATATATTGCAAAAAAAAATTTCAAGTTGAGATGTTCTCGAAAAATTGAATGCCACGGGTTATTCTAAGGAAATTTTAATACTGTCCGATGGGTGATTCGCCTTCCTGACATTATAAGAAAAGGGGCCATTAAAATTATCATTTTCGAAAGACACGAAATGCGGTAACCGGTATCTCCAGAGTTGTTTTGGAAATATTTTGTATAATAATTGAGTAAAGTTTTGCAATAAATCTTCTTCCTCAGTGCAAGTACATATAGAAATATGCATATTATTTATTACATATTTCATTATTCAATGCAACTATTAAAAGGCTTTTCGAATATTATTTAATTCCATGCAAAGTTTTTAAATATATTAAAATAAGTAGCAGGTGATACGCTTCTCGCGCTCATTCGTTACGTAACTTAAGCAAATTCTATAAAGCTAAATTTGTAAAATAAGCAAAAAAATTGTAAAATAATTATAAACAGTTCAAAAAGAAATGACAATACAAATTTTCAGGCTCTTTTTCAAAATTTCAGGACTTCTAAAGGATTTTTAACCCTGTTTTATCCACTATTAGAATCCGCTACTCGAAAAAAGTTTTTTTTTTGGGGTCCTCTCTACTGAGTAGCCAACGAGTCGTTTGGACACTGACGTGCAATGGTAGGGATTTATTATTTTCTCTACAGGTATGACTTTTTACTCTGAAGTCATCGATAATCGGATAAAGCTACGCGTTTAAGTGTACAGATATATTTATTTTCCGATAGTACAACAATTGTACAGTAATAGTGCTTATGGCTATGTCAAAGTAAATGCAAAAGGCAAGTTTCTCGAGGTTAGACGCCGGTACCTTAACGACGATTTGCTTTCCATTTTCTTCCTACTCAAAAACACTGTGCAACGTACCATTCCAAGCTCGCAATTATATCCACTATCTGTTCACACTGACCACAAAGCTATGTGGTATGTTACATAATTCTATCAATTGTTTTATTTCCTGATTTTCTATATATTATTCAAGTTAAAGAACAAGTTCAGTACTAATGTAATTAAAAGTTAAAAACTAAACAGTTCATTATTCTTTAATGTTGAAAAAAACGAAGGTGGAGCTGGAACGAGTTTAATTTTATTTTGGTCAAAAGTACAAAAAAAGGGGGGGGGGTTTATTCATAGAACGCAGTTCTATATTACAAATTTGTTTTTTTTAAATGATAGTGCAAGGTTATTTGAAGTTGATGGTATGTTATTGCTTTTCTTGAAAAGGACATTTCATACCTAAAATGGCCCAGCGTCCATATGCGTCAATCATAAAAAGTGTTGATATGCTCTAAAGTTGCGGTTTGGCATACTTGAATACTCTAGACATTGATAAAATAGTATGTGGTGATTTATAATGAAACGAGAAACTTGGTTACATACGCTACATCCTCATGCAAGATTTAAGGCTCGGGGTAAAATGACGTTGTATAAAAATATATATAACCAGGGAAGCATAAGTACGAGTCTAATTATCAGGCTCGAGGAAGAACGTATTTTCGAATTCGATGTGCCATTTTTTTAGTGATAGGTTTTCTTTTTATCTCTTTTTAAGTTAAGAGCGATGGAAAATACTTCCTTCATTAAATTACTGTACAAGAGCGATTGGCGAAATATTTTAGAGGGAACCCCGCGAAGTAAGGCCGTTTAATTAGCTTTAGCTAGATATAAATCAATACTTTAACGAGATTCAAACTTCAAAATATACTTCATTGTGCATAATTTATGATTGATGCTAATGATAATTTTATTTGAAAGCGGTGATGATCATAAAGGATATCGTGTTTAAATCGTGTTTGATTTAGGTTTTTTTTTTCAAACTTGATTTTCAAAAAACTAATTGTAAAAGAGCCTTTTACGATGGTATTGACAAATCGCAGGGACTAGTACAAATAAGTTTTCGCCATTATTAAAAAACAGTTTCTAGAATTGCGCTAATATCTTTTATTTCTCCATTCCATTTGACCTTATGGTATCTAAAAAGATGATATTTTACTGACTTTACGTACATTTGCCGTTTATTTTAATTTTTTTCGATTTTTCATTTTCTTAATAATCAAATATATTTTTCAATTCTCAAACAACCGTACGAGTACTAAGTTAAGAGCGTATAGAGGCTCGTTTATCGAGTGTCGTGAGGTGAAAAAAGAACTTTTCTTAGCACTCGACTCCATTTAATTACTTGAATTGATAAGAAAAAACTCTTTAATTAGGAAGATTCGCTTGCTCATTTTCATGCGAAACAAATAAAGTCAGTCTTCAGTCACGCCCACGCATCATACAGTCATTAGAGGACTTGCGTGTATATCTCGTAAATCCTCTGTACAAAGAAAATTTATTTGTTAGGAAACATCAACCTCTTGGAATTGACTCCTACATTTATGAAAAGTGTTTTTAATTTAAGGATTAGTTTATAATGTTGCCGAAGGATGTCTCTCTGTTTAAACCCTTCTTCATTCCAAGACTAACACTCTGAATTATCTAGCGAACAGATTTCAAAGTTTTCATAGAATCTTTCTTGAAACCTGTTCGCAATATTTTTTTTCTTCAACTTTACACACGCACGTCTTTGATCCATTCTAATGTTTCTTGTCGCAGCGCGCACATAACTCCCGTTCCTTCTTTTATACACTTCTTTCTGGTACTATGCAAAATAAGAAATAAGTAGATCTTCAACACTCGCGAGGAAGCGCGATTCACGTGTACTGTCGTCGACACTATAGCACATGCCACACTTGCTTCTTGACACAAAACTAAACTTTCTTCTTAATTTGGATCCTGAGCTCATCATTCACATCCTTCGCAGCAAGAAAACCATAATCCTGGGACTAGAGTGCTGTCTCCCGCGGTATATCCGGTAGGCTCGTGCTCGGTGCGAGGAGACTCAAGACTTCAGGCGTTGTTGTGGTTTCTTTGGCGAGAAATTCAGCACTAGCACCACGAAACATGGGTCGTTCATACTCCGAACCTCTTCCAATGGTCGAGGAACTCCCAAATTCCTCGATGCAATGGAGAATCAAACTTGAACCTCCAATTGGTGGGTCCAGGGGAGGAGGTGGACCAGTCTCGATATAGTTTATGTGTATTCCATCTAGGAAGGTGGGTCCGTGTGGACTGCAGGATGATAGTTCCGTTGGGGTGTAGTACTCGCTGTTGACTTCTTCGAGACTTCCACCTGCCGCCAAATGGTCGAGTTTCGCTTTGAAGTAGGTGTCGAGATCAACAGGGGTGATATTCCGGGGGTCGAAGACTGCCGATTCACTCTTTCCACATGAACCGTTCCGGCAGTTGTCGAAGTACAGGTTTGGCAAATTCTCGAGGACCTTGTTCAAAGTCTGCTGCTGATACTTGCAACTCTCTCGCAAGCGAAGCACTTGGTGGGCACTGAATTTGCGGATCTTGTTTCGTTGGAAGACGTAGTTCTCACGCACCCAGTTCAGCTGTCCTGTTGAGTAGTCTCGCACTCTTTTCACCTGTAGATTGGACTAGGTTATAGATTTAGATTGGGGAAAATATAGCAGCTGTTCATGAAACAACAGCTCAAAAAATTGGGTTGGAAACGGGAGATCAACATTATGTGAGTTTTCTCGTGACTAAAATTTTTCTTTGTGTGTAAATATCTGGGATATGGGGCAGAGTAAGGTGGAAGCTTAACAAGATCAAAAGTAATTACCTGTTCGTAATACTGATCACGTAGAGCTGTCAGGTGACTTGTTCCGTAATCCCGAATATCCCGTATGTGTCGCATTTGGCCCTCATAACTCTCTCTGATCCATTCCACTTGCTGAGCACAGTTGTCCTTAATTCGGTGCACTTGTTGGGTATAATTCTCGCGTAGCCTCTCAAGCTGCTGACTTTTGTAACTTTCGATGTTGTCCAGCATCTGATAAATTTGTTTCGCACGAGGTGTTGTCCCTACGTGCCTACAGCAGAGACACCATTTTCCACAGCCACACCTGTGACAAATTAAAGACGAGTTGTTAATGTCATTGTCACTTGTTAGCAGAAAGCTTGAAGTTTATCTACAATTGCAAATAGGTAATACAATTGGTGTTCCGACACAGGAGACTAAGTAAAAGGCTGGAATGAAGCTAAATGGAGGAGCAAATTGGATGAAGTGATCTTTGAATATTTTGCTAATTGAATATAAGTAAATTAGAGCCTTTCGAAGAATCGCTGCTAGCATTGTTTTCTATTTTGTATAATTAGTGATGATAAAAACTTGGTGCTGAATTTACGGTAGTTATGGAACTCGAAACTAACTTTTGACATTGAGAAGTTTTTTAAGAGTAAGAGCTAAAATATCAGGTAATAAAGAGCTTTAGCTTTTACCAAAGTGCTTTCAGCAAATCTTCATTCTTGGGCCTTGCTTCTCACCAACCAAGAAATTTTCAGATGATGTATATAAAATTAGAAATGAAAGAGTATCAGGGTTTGATAGCCTGTCAGTCATCATATTCACGAATGAATAATATTTTGTAACTTGGTTAGAAAAATGTTCAGCCAAGTGACCCGATAAACAAAACATAAGCGAAAGGTAGAATAATTAAAGATAAGTGACGTTGAAATACTTACTTGAAAAATAGATATCGTAGTAACTGTACAAATAGGGTGAGTAGGAGGAATCCAGCTGCACTAGCGGCACCCACAGCAAGGCTGATAAGTTTTATGGTGTGATAAGTAACTGGATCCATGTGAAGGGTAACATAAGCGGTGGCATTGGCGATCGGATTCATGGCGAAGCATTTGTAGAGTCCAACGTCCTCTCTGAGCAAATAGGTGATATAGAGCGAGCCATTATCCAGTAAGCGTATTCTGCCGTTGTCTGTAAAGGATTTCTGAGGTTGGTCAATATGATGTACCTGAGCATGGTGGACAAACGCGTCCGGGAAGGCCGGATCGGGATTCCAGTGAAATGTCAGCAGCTTAGGAGTGACCCATGTGATGGCAGGTGCCGGATTGCCATTGAACTCGCACTCCAGAAGAACCGGATTTCGGATGACGTGAAGCTCTGGGTTCGACGTGTGCCAAAGCATTGGAGGTGTGCAATTTAAGTATCGAAGAGCCTGTAAAGTATCCACGGTCGCTGTCTCGTGTCCACATCTGAGTCCAGAGTCGAAAGCGGCTTGGTGAGCATGGTGCTCGGCCCATCGAACGAACCAGAACATCCTACAGTCACAGGCCCAGGGATTACCTCCAAGTTGAAGTTCATCTAGTTTCACGAGATGCGCCAAATTCGCCGGCAGGAACGTGAGATCATTGCCACGAAGGTCGAGTTTTCGTAAATGAGGAACATTATCAAGAGTTCTGAGACCAATTTCACGTAGGGCACCCTTGGTAATCTTGAGAGTCTCCAGATTGCGTAGCCCGGCCAGATCCCCATCGTGGATTATCTCGATCTTGTTGTTTTCAATCAAAAGAGTCCTCAAGTTGTTCACCGGTCTCCAGACGTTTTCTGGGATGTTGAGTATACTGGTGCTACTCAGGTTCAGCCACTTGAGGCTCGCCAAGCCCTGGAAGGCGATATCGGTTAGGCGGATAATTGGATTGCCTGAAATATCGAGTCGCTCAAGCTGCTTGAGCTCTGTAAAGAATCCGCGTGCTATCACCTGAATGTGGTTGTTAGCGAGATCCAGGACACGAAGGTTGAACAGGCCAGAGAAGAGGCGCGATGGTAACCTCGTGAGGCGATTTGACGCTAGGTAAAGTTCTTGAAGTTTTTTATTGGGCTTGAAACTATAATCGGGCAAAGACACTAGTTCGTTTCCGGAAAGATCGATTTTGAGAAGTGACCAGGCTGACTCAAATGCTTGGTAAGGTAAGATAGCAATACTGTTGTCGGCCAAGTGTATTTCTTCCAGGACGTCAAGACCTTGGAACAATATTCGTGGCAGGCTGTGCAATGAGTTGCTGGACAGATTGAGAAATCGCAGAAAATGAAGTGAATCAAAGACATCCGCGGGCAGAGTCGTTAAATTATTGTCACCTAGGTTCAAACTTTCTATTTTCGGGGTGCCGCGAAATGCACCCGACTCGATCCTCTCGATTCGGCTCCTCGTCCAGACGAAGCTTCGAAGTTCCCCTGCGGCTTCGAGAGCCGATACAGTGATAGTTGACGCGTGTACACGCTTGAGTGAAACTTCTCGTACTTCCGAGGACAGTCCGAGTCCTATGAAGTCGCGATCCTCGCAGTTCAGCACCCATCCCTCTTTTTCGCAATGACAACCAACCGCACACTCCAAGTCTCCCCTTTTCTGCAACGACCTCGACGTGGGTGACGGGTTCGTGGACACTGCTGTTGTCTCTGCGATGGCCAGCAATCCGGCTAAGATCAACCACCACGGACCCCAAACCACCCTCATTCCTAATACCTGCAAATTGATTTTGACCACTACAAAACGATTCTACTCCCATTTCCGGGTGTCTACACTTTATCGCGACCTCGCGCCTTTTTTCTCTCTCCAAAGGGAACGAACGCAACGACACTAGAATTGGAGAAACCACTGGATTATACAAGACTTTACATGCAGCTAATATTAAAATAGACTTTTGCCCCCTTCAAAAGAAAGGTCAATTACTCCAATATTTTGTTGTCTTAGTGATCGCGTAAGTTGCCAATGGAATCACAGATTACCTACCTATTTTCAAGGCCAGTGTAGAACCGGGGTGACGGCTAGATTTTAACCATTCGCAAGGTATCCATGGCTGGAAATCATAGACTCGCTGCTGCCAGAGTTGCCGAGAGTTGAATACATATTTCCGCGGTTCAAGAGCCACTTTTACTAACCGGTCAATCGCGACGACGATGGCAGCTGGTACGCGTCTTTCCCTTAATTTTGCCAACGACTGATACCCGTCATTTGTCACATTATCCTAAGTTATCATGCATTAGTGCGACAGACCTGCGACGAAACGTCCACCGCGCAGTCTGCACAAAAACTGACTTGAAATGACTAGCTTGACTGGCGACTGTGGTTCCCTCGTGGCTCCTGCTACTGGCCTGAACGGCAACGTCGCCTCGCGCCGACGCGCAACCCATTGCCTTGAGCTACCATCAAAAGAGAGAAAGAGAAAGAGAAAGACCGAGGGAGAGAAAATGCTTCCACCACCTCATATACCTGAATCGAACCTGGATCCCCCATCCGAGGACAAAGGCATGCTTTACCTTTCTCTGTGTCCATAAAGTTTAATAGGTAGTCGATATTCGATGAATCCATGTCTATTGCTTATGGTCTAATTCTCGATATAACTCGAATGGAAATCATTAAAGGTTGGTTGGTCCCTTGGATAAGAATAACTCTGAAGACAAGTCAGTGAAAACTTAAAAAACTTTCGAGTTTAGATTAGACTGAGCTAATTCGTATCCAAGAGGTTTTTATTTTATCAGTTTATCAGTTAGAGTCTGATATATTCGAGGGGCTATTCACAGAGAATTCATGTTACTCCCTGTTACTCAGCCTACTGAGTACTGCCCGACTTCTAGCAAGACTACTGAGACTACTCTAGCTAGCGAATACCATAGTGACGACCAGGTACGAATAAAGATGACCAGTGACTTACCCATTGTCTGTCTTTGTTTCTCAAAACTTTAATAAGTGACAGTGAGAAAGACACGAATGGTCGCGAGCCAGAGACCGTTCTAATTTATTCTTTTAATTATTTATTATTCAGCATTACCGCATAAGTTAATAATATTATACAATTTTGTTACCTAAGTGCATTATCCATACATTAGTATTAATTTTAATTTAAAAAAATGGAATAAATAAAATTGTAGGGCTAATATCATTATTTCTAATAAAAAAACAAACAATTTAATTCAACCAAACGAGATCAATGTTAAAATAACCTATAGATTTTTTAATACTAAACAGTTGCATTTTTAACCACCAAAAAAGTTTAAATTTCTATGAAAATATGAAATTCTATCAAAAGATGAATTTTTAACCAAGAAAGATTTTAGTTAAATTCTCAACACCAAAGTATGGTGTTTCAAAAAAAAGTTGATTTTAAATCAAATAGTTGAATTTTATACGACACTAAATGAATTACCAAGCTAAACAGATGAAATTTCAACAAAACACGTTTAATTTTTAATAAAAAAGGATAACTTTTTAACAAAAAAGTTCATTTTAAATGAATTAGTTGAATTTTTCACAAAAAAGATTTTAATATTCAGTAAAAATTAGTTGAATTCAAGCAATAAGATAAATTTCTAACAAAACTGTTTATTTTTCTACGAAAAAGTTGGCATTTTACAAATTAATAATATGAATTTTTAACCAAATTTTCAACAAAAAAAAGTTCATCCAAATAAATAGTTTAACTTTAAAGCTAAAAAACTGCTCTTTTTCAAAGACAGTTTAATTTTCAAAAAAAAAAAAAATTTATAAATAAGAAAGATGAGTTTTCAATCAAAAATGAAGAATTTAAAAAAAAAATTAACTTTCAATGAGAAACATTTTTTAACAAAATAGTATAAGTTTTAAGACACACATATCAATTTTTGACAACAAATGCCATTATTAAATAGGAAAAATGCTTTTTCTACCAAAGAAGATGAATTTTCAATGACAAATGACGAATTTTGTACCAAAAAAGATGACTTATTTAACAAAATAGTTGAACTTTTAACTTGCAAAGATGAGTTTTCACGTCAAACAGACGAATCTTGTTCGAAAAAAGTTTAATTTTTAAGAAGAAAGTTCCTTCTTAAAAAAAAAATGACTTTCCGGTCCGAAAAAGATGAATTTTCAATCCATAAAGACTAATTTTCTATTAAAAACAGTTTAATTTCTAATGAATAAGATTAATTTGATCAAAAAGTTCATTTTTTAATCAGAAATTATGACTTTGACCAAAGAATTTTAATTTCTCTGTCCAAAGGACGAATTTTCTATTAAAAATTTTTTATTTCTGACGAAAAAAATTAAGGAGATATTTTGGGTTTCAATCGTATACACGATTGTACACGATAGAAATCAGAAATATCTCCTTTATCAGAATGAATCATCGTGAAAGTATTAAATCTATTATGAACAAAATTAGGTTTATCAGAAAGTTCATTTTTTAATCAGAAATATGACTTTTTAAACAAAGAATTTTAATTTTTCAATCCAAAAGGACGAATTTCCTGTTCAAAGCAGTTTAATTCCCAACAAAAAGATGAATTTTAACAAAAAGTTCATTTTCAAATAAGAAAGATGAATTTTTTATTCAAAAAATAAGAAAAATGGACTATTATAATTATTTAACACGAGCTAATGAACCGAAAGTTATAATTGCATACAATTGCATCACATAACAAATACCGACACAAATAATGTGTCCGACAATGCTAACGAAACAGAACGAAGATCGAGAAGTTCCACCGACTTCCCGCGAAGTACGGTCGTCATGAGAGTTCTTCAGTGAATAGCCCCTCGGATATATTATCTGATGATTCAAAAACGATTTATCGCCAGAGATGAAAATCCTAGCAATATTGTCGCCTTTTATTTTGCCTTTTCCACATCATCATCACCATAATATCATATCATAATATGTGAAAATGTGATATGATAATATGATATCCAAAAGTAAAGAAGATACTGCAAGGTAGCACAGACAAAAGCAAAATTTAACTTTACACTTTACAGCGATTTCAGATTAAACTTTACCTGCATCACGTGTTAAGATTTTTCCACCACATTGGAAATTGTTAGCGTTTCAACTATATTAAATCTTGTTTTCTTCCGATACGAAAAAGTTCGACTCTATCTACTTAAAAAATACCCGCCACAAAAATTCACTTCTGTTTTTGTGATTGAATTTTTTGTCAAAGTCAGAGACGTAAACAAATTTTAAAAAGTCAGGCACTTTGTTTAAAAGGAATAATAAACAATTCTTACGAATAACAAAGAAGATCTATTACGAGGGTAGCCTTATTTTTTTATTTAAAAATTGTAAATTAGCACAAGATCGCTACAGGTCAAGGAATTCCAGAAAGTCAGGGAATTTAAAGCTGGTTAGGAAGGTCACGGAATTTTTGATGAACTAAACTTGAAGTTTATTTTATTATTCTATTGCAAATTCAACATTTTTCTTAAGAAGTCACTCTTTTTGGCTAAAAATTCGTCTTTTTGGGTTAAATATTCATCTATTTGGGTAGAAATTGCATATTTTCTTATTAAAAGTCACAAAAAAAAGTCACAACTGTTTGGTTGAAAATATATCTGTTTTGGTTAAGGATTCAAATATTTTGTGGAAAATTCGCCTTGAGTAGTTGAATTCAAATGTTTTTGGTTTGAAATACAAATATTTTTTGATTTAAATATCTACTACAGTCGAACCTTAATTTCCACCGAGAATTGTCGACGCGTGACGAGCGTAACGTTAAGGCGCTGAACCCTAATGGCATAGCGGAAAAATATTAGATTATGAAGTGCGATCGAATTCGAAATGATAGCTTTGAAAGCTCCTTTTCTATCGTATTATTTGGACAGAGAGACTGCAGTGTTCCTATTTTTTGTGTCTTTTAATACTACGTATACGTCGTTTTGAAAATCGAATTGGTTACACTTGGCGCACTAACTTAAAAAAAATTTTTTTTCTTCTTGTTTACAAATGTTTACAAAAAATCATAATTGTAAAGATGATTTGAAAATTGAAGTGGATTATTTATTTTTTAACGAATAAAATCAAATAATTTTATGTTTTATTTTATAAATATATTTTTTGATCAAAGAATTATGTTAAACAATTTTACAAATATTCTTTGCTGCGAACAATTCCTTTCACATTTAATCATATAATTTATAATTTATTTATAATTTATTTAATCATTGGGGAGTTCCATAAACCACGTTGGCCAATTCTGACCACTTTTTGCCCCCTTTTTGTCCCCTTTCTTTCCTCATGTAGTATTGTAGTCTACTGTAGCATTCTCGTCGACTACGTGGTTTATGGTTAATGGCAGGCCCCTAATTAAACATTTTGTCTTGTAATATTTTGGACTTATTAATGTTTTCAGTATACATTTTCCTGTTTTGTCGCCATGCGTTTTAGTTTTTTTAACACCTAAGTGTTAAAAAAACCGGTCTTTTAAGACAAAGCCCTCGTTTTAAACGAGTTGCTCTACTGCCCGCAAATGTTTAAGTACGTAAGCAGGAAAAAATTTATTTTAATGTGTGACAGCAAAATTTCTTCCTAACTTCCGTTAAATTTTTAGGCGTATTAGAGCCAAAAAAAAAATTTAAATACTTTTTACTGCGCAGAATTATCCGACAGAAATGGTTTTCACGGCCCTGCCAGTTCTCGTTAGAAATGCCTTAATTAGAGCCGAAGGTCAAAACAAAAAGCGAGCACTGCTTTGTTAAAGTCTTTTTGTCTCGTAATTTGTGGATGGCCCTTATCAAATTTTGTATGACTCACTAAAAGTTATTAAAATAAATTTAGAAACAAAGCAGTTTTTGCATTAACATTATTCATCTCCTAGACGTAACGTAGTTTTTATGCCTAAAAATTTAGAACGGTCAGGGAGAACGAGAAATTCATCATGGAAAGTCTAGACTTTTCAATATATGAATTTGCAGTTTGCATTTTATGTCCAAACAAGACTTGTTGGCATCTTAGTGCTTGTTCAACTTTAACCTTTAGGCTTATTTTTATTCGAAATACAAAAAAGTGGATAATTGATGGCTGCAAAAACGTAAGGCTGAACGTAATTGTATATTATGTATTGTATAGTAAGTATACCTTAAAGCTGTTAAATGATTGTGAAAGTATTTCTGTTTTCTCAGATCATGGCTTTTTAATATATCACGTAACGATACTGATTAGATGTTTGAAAGGTTATAGCTTTGAAGTATCAGCTGATATTAAAAAAAATCTATACGTCTCCCAACTACAATTTTATTAGCGTTATTGTTTTTGTTACACGAGATTTTTTACTTGTACTATTCTATTTCTTTACGTATAAAAAACGTGGAAGTTACACTAGGGAAAATATGTAGTATCCTTAGACCCCCCACCCCCACCAACTCCATACGAATTTTAAATTTTAACATTTATTACATACAGTAAATTATTGTAAGAACCCATGAACGTAAATTACGCCAGGTATCTTACTTATTCATCCTTTCTTGCGATACAAATTTTAGCTTATTTTTAAAATAATTATTTCTCTAATGGAGCGCAAAATGCGAACAATTACGAAAATCGAGAAATAAAAGGTTTTCTCATGTATTAATTAAGTTTAATGTATATGTGTGTTTTCGTTTGCACAATTTTATTTTGTTGACAAAGTCGACATCATGCACCTACTTTGTTGCATTTTCTTCGCGTTCTCATTATTAAAGTATACATACAATTCTGTTGGTTTCATAAAACATCAATTATTTGTAATTAGCCAGTGAAATCTAAAATAATTTTCTATCCATTTACGAGTAAAATGGATAACCAGAGGAGGTAAATAAGTTGGTCATATAATCAAATAATTAGAAGAAAAAAAATTAACTTAGTAACTAACGTTCTGAAAGATAATTTCACTGCAGAACTTAAGATTTAAATGAATTTTAAAAAGTCGAAATAAGCGCAGAAATGATTAAACACGTTTTTTTCCATTAATAAATTTGCTTACTTGTACGTGTTTCGAAGCAATTGTATATAACTGTGTTACGTTATAGTACATCTGCCATTGAAGCCTTTCTTTTGTCTCGCAACTCAAACTCATAACGATAAAGGCCGGTAGAAGCAAATTGTTATTCTTGATACATAGGCTCTGGGTATCAATCCTTGAATTGCAAATAAAGAGGGCGAGATGACAGTTCTCTTCACTTATGATTTTAAACGAGTCATCTCGGCAATGATCTCTTTAAATTATATATAATCAAACTAAATTCGCCTGGGTTCTTGTTGCCGAAAAAATTTATCGGCCTCAGAATTGGGGCAATGAAAATCCATTGGTGTGGGAATGACGAATAACTCACATACAAAATATCAAATTTCTAGATGAGTTATTTATTTATTTGTGAAGAGTTTTTTTAAATGGAAAATACAATTAGTTCTGTTAATCAGAAACTATCTAGAAATTACTTAATTAAATCATGAATGAGTACCTTGCTTAAAATTCTAATATAATATATTCACCATGGCACAAGTTCGATTTGAAGATTTGAGATTCAGTTGAATATGGGTTAGGATAGATATGAGACATTCCATGTGTTTGCTCGCACCAAGAGAAGTCCTCGGTAATGCATGTTGGTCACGCAACCGATTTAGTCATTGTTATTACAATTTTCATCCACCCTAATTAAAAATATCGACCAAAAAGTACCCTCGGCTAGTCATTCGACCTACTTTTAGAAATATACTTTTAAACTCAACCGATTTAACGAATCGTAATGTATACTTATTAATCTTAAATACTGGAAGTAGTAAACTAGAATAAAATATGTTTTTCAGAATATTGAGGATCGAAAAAAAGTTCTGATATCGTGATCGAGATTGCGTGTGATTATAACTTTTGGAACAATTTTCTGACAAAAAGAATTTTGTTCCTGATACGTCTGTTTAAAGCTTCCTCTTGGACCTATCGATTACACGGGAAAAATTTATACGTTAAAAAGTCACGAACTAGTAGCTGTAGGTCTCGGATGTGAGAAAAACTCATTGGACATTAATGTATTTTCGTAAATAATCTGCGAATCATGAAAAAGAATTGACGAACTCGATATGACAAGTCTAAAAACGTACATCACTTTTTATACCGTAAATAGTTTAAAAAATATTACGAGTGATTGGGAAAAGTTTCACAGAGCACTCACGGGGTTGCCCGACAAATCTAGGAACTAGGCCGTAGGTTTGTCGTTACGTGGCCCATACATACTCTCACACACACGCTCGGTGCATATGGGCACGCGGATGTGTGGTTTGAGTTCGTCGGATGAGTGGCTAAAAGTTTTGTTATACCTACATTGTTCAGCCTCTATGGCTATGCGTGTTTACGCACTCATGGCTTATGTTTAGAAACTATCATGTTTACGCTGCGGTTCTAATTTACTCAATTTATACGTTAATTGAGTGTCTTCGAACACTCCTTACATTATAAAAGTAATGTTAAGTATTTCAGTAAATAATTGGTTAAACACGATTTAAAGTAATCTGTCTTTATTTGTCAGAGGATAAACACGAGTGAAATACAATACAGTAGTTTATGTGCCGAGTTCTACAAGTAGAGTGTTAAGACAGGTTTTCAGTAGGGCTCAAAGTCAAAAAATTCAGAGGAAGGGATGGCCGACATGTAAGAGGGTCGGAGCGAAGTTTGACAATTTTGGTGGTGGGGTGTAGAAATAGAATTTCCAGTGGATGGCACGTTTGCGGGTTATTACTTTATAATCGGAACTTCAGATCCAGGCTGAAGGTCCAACAGGCGAAAAAGCAATTTAAGAGAAGATAATTTGAGTTTCACAAGGCTTAAGGTGACCCGGCGAAAGCTGCAGACGTCATAGGGAGCTAAATTAGATGATGTAAACAATTCATAAACTTCGATGGGTTTGTCGAGTGCAGATTGTCACGTACTTGAAAGGAAAGCTAGATTTAAATGTTCATTTGGGTCTCAACATATCCTGGCCCCTTTGAACGGTAATTCGAAGTCATATATGAGTAGGAGTAAACAAGCGCTGAAATACAAGTCAGTAAACATAACACGTCTCTAGTGACAACGGTGAGATCTTCTTTATACTTCGCTTATATTGTCCTCGATTGGTTCTTACGGTAACCACTCGGATAATATTGTAACTTCCAGGGTGCACTGCAACAATTCTACCAAGTATCCACTGCATTGGAGGCATATTATCTTCCTTGAGGGTTACAAGGTCACGGATTTTGATTTTGCTCTCTTGCTATTGTGCCATTTTTTACGAACATTTAGTCCGCGAAGATACTCTTTGGACCAGCGTTTCCAAAAATGTTGACGCATTTGCTGGACATGCTGCCATGATGATAAACGACCCGAAGGAATATCTTACACGATCTGCTCTGGCATGCTCTTAAGAGAATCACTGATAAGGAAGTGACCAGGTGTCAGACCGGATAGTTCATTAGGATCGGTAGAAATAGGAGTTAGCGGTCGGGAATTAAGAATAGATTCTATCTCAGTGGTTAAAGTCAACATCTCTTCGTAAGTTAAAAGAGTATTACCGATAACTCTCAATATATGGTGTTTAAAAGATTTGACAGCCGCCTCCCAAAGCCCGCCATAATGCGGAGAAAGAGGTGGGATTACGTGCCATGCGATTTGATCATTCGAGAGTGTTTGCCTTACTCTTTCGTTATGAGTATGAGACGACAAAAGCTCTTAAATTTCCTCGATTTCGTTTCTAACACCCACGAAATTGTAAGGTCACTGACAAGTTCAATGTGAACAGCTTTAGTGGCGAAGTAAATAAAAATTGCGGCATAAATTTTGATTTTGTTTCAATTCCGATGACGTTTTTTTAATAGAAAAGGGACCACAGTAGTCAACCCCAGAAACCAAAAACGCGCATTCAAGAGAGAGCCCTTCGCAAGATTTCCCATCACATACTCCACAGTAGCAGGCTTCGCGCCAGCACTGATAACGCATTTGTGTACAACCCTTTTTACTGCGTTTCGTCCGTTAACTATCCAGAAAGTCTGATGGAGAAAATTAAGAGTGGCTTGTGTGACTCTTTGCATCATTTTTATATGTTCTTCTCTAATTAGAACTTCGGTAAAGTGATGATGCTGGGGCAATAAAGCTGGATGTTTTTGTGAGAACTAAAGATATGCTTCATCAAGTCTGCCCCCTACTCGCAAAATTCCTTCAGAGTTTATAAATGGACCGAAGTTCGTAAGCTTCCCTTCTAGTTGCGCCTTTTGTTTCAAGGATTTTATGCCTTTAGGAAAGCCTTCTCTTTGAATTAATTTAATTATTGTTGTCATAGCGTTGTTTAATTCATCAATTTTTAATGAACCCTTTAGTTTGTCTTCAGTTCTCGAATTAAACGTTACTCTTTTGCAGCATGCAACAAATCGCTTAAATTACTCTGAAGAATGAAAATGTTTTAAAATGTCGATATTGAGTTCTGAACACTCTTCACATATTGCTCGAGATGCAACGAGTTCATTAACGTTGTGTTCGTTTGAGATTTGATTCGCAGAATTTGATTTTAGAATTTGATTTTTCATTAAGTGCAAGAGATATCGCGAATTGTTTGATTCCTGGTGAATCTTCTATTTCTAAAACAGATTTCGGTCACAGGTTCTCACTTTTACTGATCGATTCCGAACCGTATTGCTATAATTGAGCGTTAATAAAATCGCGTGGTAGGAGACCTCATAAAATGAGATCGGTGGGATTACTTTCTGAGCGCACGTGGCTCCATTCAAGATGTTGGAAAGTCCTAGTAAGTGTAACGATATCACAAACGCGATTTTCTTCAAAGGTTCGTAAAAATGGGGAGGAGTCTTATTCCAATGTAAGGTTAGTGTTGAATCTGATCGGAGAATTATTTTTTCGAGTTTTAAGTGTGGTAATGCTTGTAGTATCGCTTTGCACAGTTGAGACGAGAGGAAAGCTGCCGACAGCTCTAATCTTGGCAGCGTTATCGTTTTGAGAGGATCGACTCTTGATATTGCACAAACTAGACGGTTTTCGTATTTTCCTTCAAAAGAAGTGGATCGAATATAAATACACGCGCAGTATGCATTTTCGTTGGCATCACTAAACCCGTGCAACTGCAGACTCGCGTAATCATTTATAAGCATTTTTAGATCAATTTTTAATTTGGATAGCAGTGATAATTGGTCGCGATATTCACCCCATTCGTTTTAAATGTCGCTTGGAACTGCAGCATCCCACCCTAAGTCTAGAAGACACATTTTTTGCATTAGTATTATTGCATGTACTGTAACGGGGCCCAAGAGGCCAAGAGGGTCGAATTGCTGCGCAATTTAAGAGAGAATGGCCCCCCGTCTTGTTACCGTTTGACCTTCGTTCATTTCATTGATAAAAAAAATGGAATCTTGCTTGGCATTCCAGTGAATGCCTAACGTTTTTGTTTTAGTATCCAAGTTTAATTAAAAACATAGTTCTTTAGAACAGTCTGATAACGTTTCGATTAAACTTTGATCGTTTGAAGCTCATTTTCTTAGCCTCCCTTACGTGTTATTTTACTCAATTCGTCGCGTAATTGCTCAGCCTCTTCACGCGTCGAAGCTCCGGTGAGCATGTCGTCAACATCGAAATCAGTTTTTATAATTAAAAAGTATTCGGCTTCGTCGTTTGCCAATTGATGTAAAGACCGGATTGCTACGAACGGAGCAGATGAAGTACCAAATGTCGCTGTATTTAACTCAAAAGTCTTGACCGGCTGCGAAGGATCTTCGCGCCACAGGAATTTTCGATCATCGGGATGGACAGCCGGTTATTTTACCGATGGTTCAAGTGAACGAAAATTCAAATGGCGAATATCAGGGTACCGAAATTTCTTTTAAGGAAAACTAATTTGCCGAATAGATTTTTAAACGAAACCCATTTTAGCGAATGTTGAATTATTTGAAAATAATTTTAGCGAAGATAAATTTTTCCGAAAGTCCATTTTACTGAAAGTTCAAATTTCAGAAGGCCTAATTTTGCGAAAAATCAGTTTAGCGATAGGAAAGTTACCGAAAATCATTTGACCGGCGGTTCAAATATCCGAAAAATTAAAAATTGTTTATTTACATTCAGTTAAATGTTTAATAACAAATAAAACATGTATAATGCGTTATTAAGTTGATTGAAGGGATAAAAACAATGTAAAGAAAAATGACTAATTGAGTTAAAGGTAACGCGCCGAGAAAGAAAAAATAAAGCTTAGTATTTTTTATTTATTTGGAAGTTACCATCTTAAGCCTGTGACAACATTTTAAATTTTTCTAATAATAATATTAACCTTAATTTTTTCTTTCTCGGCGCGTTACCTTTAACTCAAGTAGTCATTTTTTAACGTAAATTAATGTATATCAACTATATAACGTTTTTGTCACACATTTTGTTGAATTTTCACTGCTTTTATCCCTTCAATCAACTTTATTACGCATTATACGTGTTTTATTTGTTATTAAACATCTATCTGAATGCAAATAAATATTTTTTTAATTTTCGGATATTTGAACATTCGATTAAAAGATTTTCGGATATCTCACCTATCGCTAAACTGATTTTTCAGTAAACTGAACCCTCGCAAAATTAGGCCTTCGGAAACTTGAAGTTTCAGTAAAATGGACTTTCGGAAAAATGAATCTTCGCTTGAACTATTTACGAATAATTCGACATTCGTTGAAATAATTTTTGGCCAATTAATCATTCGATAAAATGGTTTTCGGTCGATATCCTAATAATCGTGAAAGCGAACAAGTAAAGAAAAGAGGTATTTTTGCATACTGGGACCTACCATGAGGGCGGCGTTCAGTGACAGTCTTGTCGCTGATTTCGATGAGCCGTCAATGACGACACGCAATTCCATCGTTCAACTAGAATTTTTTTATCACCGCATGATGTGGCAAGTAATAAACTTCTTGAATAGAAGCTAATTTTGATTCAGACTGAGAGAGTTTTTCTTTCTGGACAGTTTTCGATTGTCCAGAATTTGTTTAACTGTTCGTTTAAGGACGTTGTGAGCAAATGACAAGACTTTTGAATAAGTGTCCTTGGTAATGTAACTTTACCAGCCACAATCCACTCGAAATCAGTGTTCTTTGGAATGGCATTTTGATTGGGAACCTTTATTTGGCCCTGTTTTAGAAGTTGTAGGAAATATTCAGCACCGATTATGCCGTCGACCGGACCCGGTGAGTGAAATGACGGATCAGCTAGTTTAATATTGCGTTGGACAATTAAGCTCGATTTGCCTATCGGTACTGAAGATAAAAGCTCGTTAACGTCCTTCACTATTAGGAACTCAAGGTTTAGGAAAAAGTTGTTCAAACGTAATTTGACGACAGTGTTTGTTAATTTCAAGTTTTTCGAGCCCTAATTTGGCCAACTTACGTTATGTTAAAAGGTGTGGATGCGAGTATGAGTCACGAAGGACTCTGCATTCTTGATAAGTTTCCCTTTTATCCCTTATATGAACAATTGCAGTCGTCAGTAGTTTTTCATTATGATGAGTAATTTTCGAATAAAATGTATTCACGTGAGTCGATTGAGTAGTTTTTTCGGTTTCAATGTGTAGTAGGATATGATGTCGTTTATTGCACGTTTTGCAATGACTCGATTTGCAGTCTTCTACACTGTAATTCAATTTTAAACAATTAAAGCACAATTTGATTTTTTTACAATATTTATACGTTCAGAAATGTTCGCGTTCACGAGTTGCTCACAATGCTGCGTGAAATGAGAGCCCTTGCACAAATGACAACATGCCTTAAACTGAGTCGCGTATGACGAAGTAGGATTACTTTCGCTGTTAAAGTGTGTTCGAGGATTGAATGTGTGCGGACCTGTGGTGCGGTTCGATTGTATTAATTTTATGCGTTTCAAGCACTTTTCTGCGAGAATGTAAAAAGTCTTAAGAGCTCACTTATTGTTGGAGAAGAATTGCCTTAAATTTCTTCTTTCCATTTGATACGCGTTTGGTCGCGTTGTCGAGAATTTCACCTAGAGCAGAGGCTGACGTATTCTGACACGGTGCTAACTCAAAATGTGCACGTGTACGATTATCAACTACTATAGATTCTATTTTCGTTTGAATTTCTTCTAATTTATCGCGTAATCCCGTTATAGCTTCACATTTTTCGATTGGTTCGCCCCTAATCTGTTCATTAAGGGGCCGGTTTAAATATCCTTTGAAAATAGTTATTTTTCCTTCGCCCCTAATCTGTCCATTAAGGGGCCGGTTTAAAGATCCTTTCAAAATAGTTATTTTTCCCTTTAATGGAGCACGTAATCGCACGAGTTTTTTTCGGCTTCTGGATTTATTGTGCTATTGTAAGATTACACTTCACGACCAAGATAGAATGATTCAAACAGGTGACAGTGTGTTGTTGTATTTCAAATTCACAAAAGATGGAGTTGCACGAGTTCAAAACGCACTTTATGTACTCTATATAATTCATTAATTCGTACGCACAGTCACAGTTTTGTTTATCTTCACATTCACACTTTCGTTTTCCACTATTCCCAATTCAGTTTGAAACCACAGTTCGTTTCTTCGGTTTTGACTCACAGTTCCTTTTGCGATCTTGTTCCTACTCGATTTACGATTGATAGCCCGGTCGCTTGGTTAATGTTCATTTCTAAATGTTCGCTATATTCGATTTTGCTGTTAGTTTTCGTTAAACTTCCAATCCGGCTCTCGCAGGACCATTTTTACGATGCGGTTCTAATTTACTCAATTTATACGTTAATTGAATGTCTTCGAACGCTCCTTACATTATAGAAGTAATGTTAAGTATTTCAGTAAATAATTGGTTAAACACGATTTAAGGTAATTTGTGTTTATTTATCAGAGGATAAACACGAGTGAAATACAATAGACTAGTTTATGTGACGAGTTCTACAAGTAGAGTGTTAGGTCAGGCTTTCGCTAGGGCCCAAAGTCAAAAAATTCAGAGGAAGGGATGGCTGACAGGTATAAAGGTGGGAGCGAAGTTTGACAATTGGGTGGCGGGGTAGAAATAGAATTTCCAGTGGATGGCACGTTTGCGGGTTCTTACTTTATAACCGGAACTCCAGATCCAGGCTGAAGGTCCAACAGGCGAAAAAGCAATCTAAGAGAAGATAAGTTGAGTTTCACAAGGCTTAAGATGACCCGGCGAAAGCTGCAGACGTCCTATAAGGAAACTAAATTAGATGATGTAAACAATTCATAAACTTCGATGAATTTTTCGAGTGCAGATTGTCACGTACTTTAAATGAATGCTAGATTTAAACGGTCCTTTGGGTCTCAACACTTTCGAGTCATCAGTTCGTGGATTCAAATCCTCAGAGTTCTGCGAATTCCTAAATAAATATAAATTAAATTGAACAAATAAATTTTTCCCTTTTTATATGTAAGTTAAAAATTTTCAGGAACTGTTCGTAGGAAATTCGAACTGTTCATAAAAGAAGTTATAAATTTATCCATACATTTTTCATAGAAATAAGGATTTAATGTTTGATTTTTTTAACCCGTATCCGAGACCTAGCTACAAGTTCGTGACTTTTTTGCGGATAAATTTGTTCCGTGTATTGCAAGACGTCTATGAGAAATGCTTTTGTTGTGAATACCAAAGTTTCACAGAGTATACAGATCACTTCAAACCTCGTTATATCTTTCTTTTTTCAAAACAGCATATATGTATCTTGAAAGTATTATTTAAACCTAAATTTAAACTGAATAGTTTGATCTGTTATAGATATTAAAATTGCAAGCATTTTGTTTCTTTTATGACAAGCACGTTAAAAACGCTATGACGACACGTATGTACTTCACGAGTTTTTATTTGGATAAGATTTTAAATATTTGCTAATGTTTATTCATCGCAACTGTTAGCTTCCGAAAACGAAACACTCAATAATATTACAAGAAATGTGTGAGAAATATATGAATGTCCAACCCTAAGTACATATACACATCGTTTTACACTTTTGTCATCTTCTGTTAACAAGTCATGTCCTATATTCTTTTCTTAAATCTCGTCATTAAAAAAAAAACTTGTTTAAATTCGCTTAACGAAACAGGATGTCAGCATTTTATTGCGGTTGAACAAAATCGAAATATATATGAAATTCAAACATTACAAACTTCCCGATAATATCAAAATTTAGATGAATTAAAAAAGTCGTTTTTCCCTAAAATTCATTTGGAAGATGTTTCGTAATTATGTCAGTAAAAAAAGTTAAGAACAAATTCAAATTCATTATATATTTTCTTGTAGCAGTGCGTGTTGTTAATATATTTTAAAACTCGATTTAAAAAATTGAATACTAGGAAAGGGAAGATAGTTAAAAGATGTTAATTAATCATGAACTCAGTTTAGTCGCAAAGTCTCTTTAGGGACTTTCATTTCCAGGTCACACCTATAAAGGTCGTTAAAAGATGTCTCCGGTTCGGTCAATGCTGTATGATGCGATAAGTTTGCAAACTTTTTCCTAGGCCTCAGACTCCACACCCCTAATTCAGAATGAATTCAAGAAGTCGGATTTTTAGTAAGAAGGTATTATATCCAAAATCAATTAAATACAAATTACAGATGCCATAGTAAATATTTTTACTAATGGTTAAGTCATTGACATTTTTATGAGCGTGTATCTAGCGTCCACCCTAGTTGACTACCCGCGGGAAATATTATAAATAACCATGTGAGGGGTCACTGGACGTTAGTATTCTGCTTATAACTATTGGCTAAATCCGAATCATTTATTTACAAAACGAGGAGATATTTTGAGCAACAGGAGTTGTGTCATAAATTTATCGAAGCATAGTTTAACGCATCACACGTTGCACTTTAAACTTGGTAAATTACGACATATCGTAAGCATTCACTTTGGTGCAGTTGAACCGCTGGCGATCAAAAGGGAATACGCCCGAAACGCCGTCGTTTTAGTTGACCCCTGGGTCATATTTTTTTCAGGTCGAATTTTAATTTTTCAATAACATATCCCATTTAAAAATTTTATTGCGCATATTTTTAGTCCTATAAATAAATGTGATAACTTTATTAGTTTTCGAAATAATCATGAAAATGATCGTTTTTTCTGCAATCGCAAAATACGAATTTTTTGTGTTTAACTTGCCATAAGTTCTACGTTAATAGGAATTTTGCAATCAAAATTTCAGAAAAATTTACAACGATTTTTATTCTTCTCATGACGTAAATTAGATATTGAAAGTTTCAAACGCTTCGGGAGTCGAACGAATTTTCAGAAAATTAAAATTAACGGTCACCTAAGCTTTTGTTAGGATTCAAGGAAGTTTTTTAGAAAATATCAGGCAATTATGTTTTTATAGTTTTAAAGTCACAATTGATTTAAGATCTTAGCGCTGTCCCGTACGCGTGGCGGCCACCAAAATAATAATGAAGACATAATCTACATTTGTTTATTATTTTTAATAACAAAATATAAAAATTAAAACTTACATAATATTTATATAATAACTTGTACGATTTCTTAAAAATAATTTAATGATTTTCATCACTGTCTCTTCAGTGTTGTCTTCGGCAGAATTATTTTGAGTAATTTGCGAAAAATAATTTTTAAAGAATTCTTTTCCAGGTGCGCTTAGAAAATTAAAAAGACTTTTCACATCTTTTATGTTAGGCGATTTTAGTCAAATTCGAGGTGGACAACTTCTTGGAAGATCTTTTAGTTTAAGATTAGTAGTAAACCAAAAAGCAGTTGTCTTCTCCAATTTATAATTATCATAAACGTCTACTTTTCCGTCGGCGAAAAAATGTAAAGCAAAAGCTTTACTAATTTGAAAATTTTTCGATTTGCGCATTTTGCCCTTGAAACTTTTTTCAAAATCCTGCAAAAAATCTACACATTTCGTAATCACAGTAAATGGAGGGGAACGAGCGTTTTGAATCAATTCCATATATTCAGCCGATGTTTCAATGCGCTCTAATTTTTTTTTGTTTCTGCGACTATGTGCCAAAATTCCTATCACATTGGCAATAGGAGTGTCCACGAACTGGAAAGATATACTTAATTTCAATTTGAAAATGAATAGACAATCGAAGCAAAAAATTAAATACAGTATCATTTTTATTTTGTCCGGTGCATCCATCTGAAAATAGAGTTATGGAGCTGAATTTGACTTTATCAAACTACTTCATTATTGCGTACTGAATAAAATTTCATACAGTGTTTGCTCCTTTTTTACAATCCTTTTAAGAAGAGGAAACATGTAGCTTGCACCCATGTTGCATATGTGCACATTAAATAAAAAAAGTCATACTAACCGTTTGTAAAATTATTTGGATACCGGTAATTTAGGTAAGGGTAAGTTCTGTGTAAAGTCAAATTCGCAACGTAGACTAGTATTTTCAGAGAGTATTTGTTTCTTCAATGATAAATAACTTTGAGCACTTTCTTTGTGTTTAATTAAGTCTTCACCTGTCACTTCTTCTGTCTCACTTTGATAGCAAGTATTGCATACATCAGTTCGAGGAAGTTTGGAAGTGAAGCCGACATTATGGTTAAAATATTTAAAATAGATAGTTGTACTTATTGTTAATTTATGCCCGGTTTTTTGTAAGTAATATTTTTAGGATAATTTGTACAAAGTTTTGAGATCCAACGATGGGTTTTCAAAAATTTTCAAAGGCTGCTTATTTAAAATCTTTTTCTGAACACTTTCTATTCTCTTTTTACCTAAACAAACAAAAAAGATCAAAAATTTTTTACAAATTGGAATGTTTTCTTCGTCAGCAGGAAATAAGTAAGGCCAGTTAATTAATCGATGTTTTGTTTCCGCTTTCGTTTCAACGGGACCTCTACATTTTAACATTCCGAGGAGTATCAAATTTTGCTGATGATAATCTCCGAGGCCCCAAAAATATTTGTCAAGTTTTTCTTGATAAGCTATAGTTAGACTTAGTAATATATTTACGAGAGAAGAATAAAAATCGTTATAAATTTTTAGTAACAATTAATTAAAATTCTATTAAGATCTTTATTTTCGTTATATAATGGTGCATATTTTCTGATTTTTTTTTACAAAATTTCTATTAATGTAGAACTTATAACGAGTTGATCACAAAAAATTCGTATTTTGTGATTGCAGAAAAAAGTAACATTTTCTTAAATAAATGTGATAAATAAATTTATCACATTTATTTATAGGACTAAAAATAAGCGAAATAAAATTTTCTATTGAAATATGTTATTAAAAAATTAAAAATTAACCTGAAAAAAATATTGACCCAGGGGCCAACTTAAACGACGACGTTTCGAGTGTTATCCCCTTTTGATCGCAAGTGGTTCAATTGCATTTGCGACCGTAAATCGAAGGCTCAATCTACTCTCTAATTCAATGTTTATCGCTACGGCTCTTCTAAGTGCTCTTTATTTGATGTAAAGAATTTGTTAAGATAGGTGCTGCAATTTATATGGAAAATTGAAGAAATAAGAAGTTGTAGAAAATGTTTTAAGGCAACTTTCAAAAGTTGCACAAAATATGAAGTATCATCGGTAGAATTTCCAAGAATTGTGATTTTGTCTTTGAAGATTTGCACGAGAACACGATTCATACTTGAGGATGCAGTGATAGTCACGTCAGAGGATGAAAACAAAGGCAGAAAATTGCAAATCCATGATTATTGTAGTTCCTTGAACGGGAGGAGTCGTAACATTCTTCTCAGTTGAGTGAACTTTGTAAGCATAACTCTGACGAAGAAAAACATCGTTAAAGTTTAACGTAAGAAAGAGCTTGAGATTAGGTTAAACTAACATTGAATGGTTGAAAGAAATTGAGGAAGTTGAGTTTGCTTTATTATTTGACTGGAGTATCATCGTGTTGAATGAAGCTCCATTAGATGACAATAATATATTAAAATTTTGGTTGAAATATTCAAATTCTGAATGAATGCTGATCTCCATTTCATTTTCTATTGCTCTAAAAGACACTTTTTTGTAATTCCAATCATCGAAGTTTTCCTATCAAAATTGTATCACCCTATTCCCAATTGCTCTTTTCATTGACTTTAAGTGTCAATCATATCTACTTATGGTACAATACTCATCAATTTCAGCAAACTTAAATACTGCTTTGCACTATCCTAAATCTAAAATCTGAACCTGATCCCTTTTTCGACAGCCCCCGTTTCGAACTTCTTCATCTCGTGAAACATGCAGCCAATCCAAAGTTTGAAATCAATTTACTAACAAAAATCTTTCTGAATGCATGTATAAACTGTAACGTCTCTAAATACATAGCAAACTCCAAAGATGGAAAGAATGGAGAATCGGCACAAGAACCCTCCGAAGACTCAAGTGAAAGTTTCTTGATGAACGAGTTTCCCCCTCGTAGGCCTCGTTGGGAATTCCCTTGGTTAACCTTCGAGTGTGGTAAAGCTAGACTAGATAAGGTAGCCTTCATTGAAGGAACAGGGAACAGTAACCAAATTCGGCTGATCGTATGAATTTTCCAAGCTACACGTGGTAGAGTTTGCGTAACGTCATCGATATCGATTCAGTTTGAACAAGAGGAAGCGAGAAACGAAAGCTCAGAAAGACGAGCATGATAATCGAAGAGACAAAGTGATACAAAGTTGAGAGCAGGCTATGAGTAGGCTATGAGTAGGAGGAAATGGAGTGAGAGAGATACTAAAGAGAAATCGCCTGGTTTTTCTCCTCAGCCTGGTAACGGCTGGTTTGAAACAGTTGGAAAGAGTTGGAAGCGTGTTGAAAATAAAGGGAGAGGCATGTGCAGAATATTCCGACGGGTGATTGGCGAAAAGAGTCTAACATTTCTCTGTCTCTTTATCTCTTTCTCTCTCTAGCAACAGGGTAACTTGTATAAGGCGGAAAGGAACCGGGTGGAAGGCAACGTATAGTCGGCAGAAAACGGAGTTGAGACATGGTTGTGGCTTGGATCAGCTGGGAGTTTTGCAACGTTGCCAGCTCGTTCCCAGTGACCTGGCTGCGGCGCGTGGGGCGAATCAATATTTGTCGAATTGGCAACCTTGGCAGGCCTTTATTTATCATCAGTTTGAAGCTAATATACTAATGTATAATTGTATAGAACTATAATAGATCACAAAGCACTGGCACACCTTCGCCCTTTCATCTTCCCAATGACTCGTTAACACCATGACAGTTCTCGAAGTGCTCAATTCATCTGCCTGCCAACGCTAACCGATTTTCATTTTTGATTCTTAGGAGTACCAGGCGGGAGGTTGATTCATATTGTCATAAAAACTGACCTCTTTGTATGGAAGGTACTGATGCTCTGCGTTATATTTGGCATCATTGGCTGACTTTGAAGTTTGAAGAGTCATTCCCCTATGCTGGGATTTCTAGTTTATGAGTCAGGTCCAGGTTGGTAACTCAGCAGACTCAGTCCGCTGCGAACTGGTTGATGGCATATTTGCTTGAATCGTATGAATGAAAGTTTATGTGCTCTAAATCTCTAAGAAACACTTTCCGGAGGAGCCTTATTATAGGGTTGTTAGCAACTGATAATCCTTGCAAATCTGAACCCTTTTCAGAAATTTACATTCAAAGTTTACTAAGGAATAATGATAATAAGATGAATTATTCCTGTAGAAATTTGATAATCCATTTCTCGAACGACAAGCTTGGTTGTGGAATTCTTGATCGGAGGATATGACCAATTTAATGGAGATTTTTTCACGAAAGCTTTACAAGTGAAAATGGGTCTGCTACTAATCTTTATTTGCTCATTCGTTATTCATGTCAGGTTTTGTGCGTCTCATCTCTCGTTTCACTATCTTGGGAAATATCTGTTCTAGAGTTTTAACTATTTAATTATTTTAGCTAGCTATAGACATTTAATGTAACATTTCTGTCTGACCTTCGCTCGGAAGAATATGATCGCACTTATGTCAATTACGTTAACACTAATTATTAATTGATGTATCCGTAGCAACTAATCGTAGGACCTATTTTGCAAGGCTTGAGCCGTATAAGTGTTTCGTAACATTTAAAAGTGGAAAAGAAACTCTTATGTTAGGGCAATGCAATGTATTAAAGAATACAAGAACAGCTAAATATGTAGATCTGAAAATCACAAAAATAAAATTTTCAAAATGTTAGTAATTTTATTATAGTAGATAATAGAAGATCGATGTGTGACCTAGGGTGATATAACCTAACTTGAAATAAAAAAAGGTTATTCTCACCTGGTTGATAGTCATTTTTGGCATGAAGTTTTAATTCCTAGATGTATCTTATTGATAGGTGGATCATTTCACCTTATAGATGTAGATTAACTGTTTGAAGATAAGAAAAGTACCAGTAAATTGGAGAGCTTATATTCTGTTATTTTAATATACACTTGAGCTATTCATCAAATTACCAAAAAATCCGATTTTATCGCATAAAATATCGTCGTTACCTAATCAAACACGTGTAATTTTTCAGGGTTTTCAATTCTAAACATTCTTAGTGGATAATTATTTTTATTAACTAGTCTGAGTCTTAGCAACTGAATTAAGGAAAAATACGAGGGGCCTTTAATTTCGAAAATCGTTTGGAAATTTACTATTGAATAAAAAAAATTCAGAATCACGAAAATCGGATTAAAATCTGCAAGATTTCAGAGATCCCAAACTTCAGCGGCTAAACAAAGCTGAAAAGCAGTTTCAAATTTCACCCCCGATCTAGAAATCCTTTAAATCTTCAAAGATCTTCATGTATCTTGAAAATATCCTCGAGAGATTTTATAAAATCCATGTCGGGTCACAGTGGAAGATCAGGAATCTTAACTTGCAAGTTCTGCTTTTTAAAGATTTTGGGATACCAGAATTTAAAAGATTTCTGAAATGAGTAATCCCTCATAAACATAATCCTGCATAATATTTTAGGAAAAAAGTTTCTGTTGAATAATCAGTTATTTGGTAAGTCTGTCAGAAAATATCAACACGTGAATCGTCTAACTCTAGATTTGGTCAAATATATGTTAGGAAATATTTAGGGCTTGAAAAAAATATCTATTAGAATTAGCGTTGCGAAAGACTACGTCGCGCTGTTTTGACTCAAGACTACTATTTTTCTAACAAATAGTTACCTATAGCTAGATATTAGAAATAGACTGTAAATTCCATTAGTGGATCACTACATAAATAACAAGATTTGCCGACATTTTCAAAGGTCAATTTTACATAGACTAGCTTTATCGTGGGCACAAATTCATAACTGAGCAATGCTCTATAAGTCTATAAGGCTATATTAAATACCTCTGACGTTTCCCAGCTTCACACTACATCGTGCTTAAAATACATGAGAGGGTATTTTTGTCAAAGTCTCTGAGCGCGCTCTCGCTTTACTATTCGGGGGTTTCCAGGAGGCTAAAAGATTTAGATGCTTTTTGTGGCTTGTCGTTATTTAACTTTTATGCAGCTGGTTGCAATTTGCACCTTAAAATATTTACAGTTTTGCGATTGATTGGTAAATCAAATAGATTGTTATAAATCTTAAATTTATAAGAAAGATGATCAATTTTTCATGAAAAGGTTAACAAATATGTTCTATGATTGATGTAGCAGTTTAGCGATCTGCATGAATTCCTCTTTTTAAGTTCATATTTATGTTGATATCACAGACGGTTTATAATGTTTGTCTTCTTGATAAACTAGATTCTAGAACACGCTGCGGAACTATATGCGCCAGACAAATTCAATGAAAACAATTTTTGGCATCGGGAAGGAAATTCACGAATGACTTTTCTCATGGTCGCGTTTCTATCGGTTCCGAAGGTTAGGAAATGCCACATTTCCCTTGAATCCACTTACCTTGGTTAATATTGAATTGAGCAAATGTCTCAAAAAAAAGCCCAAGCTCGCCTTCCACGGCGTCGTAAATCAAACTCGCGAAATTCTCCTAATCTCTTGAGAACAAATTAACCAATCGGTGTTGAATGTCGTCTTACACTAGATACTCTCTTTTGACCTCTTTTCCTCTTCTAGAAACTAGTTTAATGCATTCTTGCCAAAATCAACTATCGACATAACGACGGGACTAATTATTTATTTGAATTTTTGCCAGGTTGATACAGGATGTCATTTTTGCTCTCTCTTCCCGTTTTCAAAAATTTCGCAATGCCGGAAGAGAAGAAATTTAATTAAAAAATAATAGCAATGAATTTAAAAGAAATTCAATTTCTAATTAGAAAAACTGTTTTCTTTTTCTGTGATTTAATTTGTTGATATTTGAAATAAAGGCCTCATATTCGATCCCTACATAAAGTAAAGTAAGCAAAGTATTCGTATTTGATAAAAATTTAGTGAGTTCCAATTTCGCCAAATTAAAAAATTATTTAAGCAGTTTAAGTAAAAAATTTGAGAAAACTCTGTAAAGGTTCTCAAAATTGATGAATTTCTTTGATTGTTTAATCTCCACTTCTTTGATTGTTTAATCTTAACTAACTTCGATGCCGGTGAAGCAAATTAGTAAGAAAATTTTCAGAAGCCTGTGTTCTGCGGCTTTGTTATCATCGCTTAGACTCTAGTGATCACCAGTTTGTAGGTTCATATAATAAAAATAAAGAAAAAAAACTTCGCAAATATTTATCACAAAAAATTGTAAGTGACTTGAAACACTGACGAAATCAGTGAAACGACTTGGCAAACATAATTATAAATCAAAAAAATATTAAAAATTTTTTTATATATGTAAAACAATCATTGAAATAAACTTTCAAACCCTATTTTAATATTGATTGGCTAGATCGAGTCAGATAAAATCAATAGACAAAAAGTGTTAATCCAAAAAGATTCAAAAATTTCTTCTTAGTCATTTTTTGATAGGACACGTAGTTTTTTTTTAAATTTCGAAAATAGCATAAAAATAAGCACATAAAATTTGTGTAAAAACAACAGTAGGTACAATAAAATATTTAATAATAATATATTATATATTTATTGAAATGATACATTTTTCAGGGTGGTTGCGTATAAAGATTAATGCAAAATAAGGAACAAAATTTTTAAGTAATCATGAAAAATCAAATTTGTACTTTATTTTATATACTCTTAATATAATATAATTAAACACAGAGAAGTTCGCGTTTCGAAAAAATTTTGAGATGAAAATGTCGATTGGCCCTGAGAGAAAATACGGAACTCAAGGCGACAGAAACTGCGTACCTCGCGCGCTCTGTACTAAGTATATAGACATTTCCATATACTTAGTATAGAGTGCACGAGTTACTTTGTTTTTGTCTGTTGCCATGAGTGGCATATTTTCTCCTAGGACCCATTGAATTTTTCTGTAAAAGTTGAAGGAGGTTTAACTAAAGAGAATTCACAATCATCAAATTACAGTTGCCGATGTTTTGACCTCTAATTTTAAATGATCTGAGCAAAATTATGAGGGCAGTATAAAGCGCACAAACCAAAGTACAAAGCCCAAGTACAAAAAATCAGAGCTCAAACTCGCGAGCCCCGCGCGGAGCGCGCGATGAGAACGCGCCCGTGCAGTGGGCAGAGTTTATTTGTTGCTTTCGTTTTATTATTTAAAGTTTAAAAGCACATACGTGTAAAAGAAAAATAATAATGATCAATTGATAATATATTAAATTCTTTGGGAACAATTTAATATCTCTGAAATTGTACAACAAAATGAAATTGTTAATTGGTAACTAATATTTTTGAAATTCATATTATATATTTCACTTTTAACTTACTAAGTTTTTTTTTAATTCATATATTTTATATTTTTTATTATTTAAAATACTTGGAATACAGAAAAACCCTTCTATCTTTTTGACTTCTGATATTTGTTTCCGTAAAAATAATGAAGTTGTCAAAATCTATTAATATTATCTTTTTTTAATTTCAATCATGAGTTAAGTCTTTAACCTTCTTAGTTTAGTATGTATATAAAAAAATAAAACTACTTAGAGCAATGACATTTTTCGTGAGTCCCTTCAAATAGCTGAATTCCTTAATTCTAGTTGCGGGACCGAGAGCGGAGGATGTGTTCAGTCAAGCGTGACAAACAGTTCGAGGGTCGTACTCTCCACGCATTAATTTTATTAGGTTGAGTCATGCATTGAAATCCAGCAGAAATGATTCACTGGTGACCTTTACTGTGTACGTTTGGATTCCCTGTATTTACTTTGAAAGCCATAACCGAAACCGTATATAAATCCAGTTTACAGTGTATTTAAAATATATTTTGATAAATGAAAAAAAGGTTTGGGCAAAAATACTCCGTAGTTAAACAAATTGTTTAGGTTGATAAAGACTGGATGAGATTTATATTACGTAAAAATAAAGCGGCATTTCAGTTATGCTATTTTGTATTAGTAGTTCTTTTCCTCAAAGTCTTCTGACGATTCGTGCTTAAAAAGCAGATGCCAGAGAACTAGCGGATTCAAACTCTTGATGAGCATCCACCGGTAACCAGTGAAGTCGATATTATACCTTCTTCCCTTCTGTTACCGTCTACCAACAATAACCTCCATCTATTTACTTCACACGATATTTTCTTTCAACACGCAAGTGCAGAGCATACGCGTGTAGCGAAAACGCGAAACATAGGGTGGGCGTCATGTTTTCACATATCAGATTTGAATATGATGTTAAATTAAGAGTGACGAGCAAAAAATGATTGGATGATATAATATACATAATTGATATGCTTTGTAGTATGTAAGGCACACAAATTTGTTTCATAATTGCATTCATGAACTTCTATAATAAATCTATATTCGGTGGAAGATTGAACTATTTTGTTGAAAAATCGACATTTTGTTGTTGAAAATCCATCGATTATTATTAATTTTCTAGATTGAAAATTGAACTGATTGATTTGAAGTTGAACTACTATGTTTAACAGTAATTTTATTAGGTAAAGATCTATCTCTTCAAATAAATATTGAACTGGACGTGTGCATTCAGTCGGATCGAATGTGATATTTTCGATCCGATCTGCGTTCATTATCGGATCAGTTAATTCGATTCGATCGGCCCGTCGATCGAATGTCGAAAAACCGACATTCGATCCGCGCTACGATCGGATCGAATT
>JAAAKG020126287.1:0-14867 GCA_010014905.2 Druon quercuslanigerum
ATGCTTTGTTAAAAAAATATCTTTTTTAATTTAAAATTGATATCTTTCGTTTAATTTTCTTTAGTTGAAAATTTAACTATTTTGTTGATATTCATATTCTCTCTATTTCATTTTTTGTCAAAAACTTTTCTTTTTTAATTGAAAATTATGTTTTATATTTAAAAATAGAAATTCTTACTTAAAAAAATTTCTTTTTTAATTTAAAATTGATTTCTTTCGTTTATTTTTATTTTAGTTGAAAATTAAATTACTTGAATAAAAATTGATTTATTTTGTTAAAACCTCGTATTTTTTGTAATAAAATAATTCTTTTTGACTAGCAATTGAGATTTTTTGTTAAAAATACAAGTACTTGGTACAAACTGAACATTTTTCTTGAAAATTTATCGTTTTCAGCAAAAATTTATTATTTTGGTTGAAAATTCATCTCTTTCGTTGAGAAATTACCTATTATGTTCAAATTTCACTATTCCTGTAGAAAATATTTTGCCTTTGACTGGAAACTTAAATATTCTGCTTAAGGATTTATTATTGAAGCCAAATATTTATCATATTAGTTGACAGTTTGTTTTTCTTTATACATTTCATTTTTTGTTCAAAATTTAACTTTTTCAGTTAAAAATTAAAATATTTTTCGAATTTGATCTTTTTTAGTTGAAAATTCAACTATTCGGTTAAAAATTCAATTTTTTTAGAAAAATAATCTTCTTGATTAAAAAATTATTCTTTTCGTGAAAAATTTAATTATTTGGTTAAAAATTAACTTTTTTAAATTCAAATTTGCTGGTAGGAAGTTCAACTTGTTTGGTCACAAGATTCAATATTTGATCAAAAATTTAATTATTTTGGCACAAAATTCAAACACTTTTCTTGGAAGATAACTTTTTCGTTGGAAATGCATGTATTTGGGTAAATGCTTAACGATTTTGTTCAAAATTCGTATTTTTTAGTTAAATTAAAATATTTTTTGATTTAAAATAAATTCATTTTTTGCCTAATGTATCAACTATTACATTTTCCGTTAAAAATAGGTTCAAGATTTATCAATTTATCAATTTATTTGAAAATTCATTCCTTTTTTTACCATTTAATTTTTTTTAAATGTATCTGTTTTAGATAATTTCTTGGTTAAAAAAATAGTATTTTTAGTTTTGTGATTCATAATTTTAGTTGGGGAGTTATCTGATTAGTTGAAAATTAAACAATCCTTAAATTAGAAATATTCTAAAAAAATTCCTTGTTTTATAAATCATATCAAAGCAACAGCCACTCGTAAATATAAATAAAGTTATCTAAACATTAATTTTGGATCAGCAAAACTGAATCATTTTATGCTCTAATTTTGAAATCATATGCAATGATTTAATATCCCAGGATTTACTCTAATATAAATAATAATTTATCCATATTTAAACAAAGTCGGTATAATGAAGACTGTAATTGCAGAATCTCAGTATCACTTTACAGACATTATTGTCACCCTAAAAATTCTATAAGCAGATTTAATAAAGCAACTCAAAAAAAAGCTGTCCGTCTAGTTTCTTCCCCTAAAGAACGACCCTTCCAAGCACTAAAACCCAACAAATGAAGACATTAAATAAATTTATTGTCACCGCAATTAGATGATCGCATATGTCCCAACCACTGTTTTTTCACAGCTACCACAAACTGCCTTCTTCTTTGTCTTTTTAACGTCCTCTGAAAATTTATGTTTTAATAATTATAATTTTTCACTGCCACAGCACCACATGTTTGATTAACTGGAAGCTCTAATTTCATATTCTCTCCAACAAAAAAAAGAAACTCTTTTTGTATAATAATTATTACACGACTTCATAGTTATTAGGAGATTTTTTTCCCAACTGAAGAATCCTACACATTATTTTATCGCTCAAGAGTCGCACCTTTTTTTATTTTTTTTTCTGCCACTTGGAAAATAGCAAAGAGTGAGAACTGTAACGAACGTGTTCAAGATGTCAATGTATCGCTGCTGGTTTCTTCACAGAATATACTGAACTGTACAAGAGAGCCATCGTGAAAAACCGCAACGTCATTCGCGACGACGCCTTCCACGTGACTTCCATGCGCTCGTTAGCGTCAGTTTTAGGTGAAATCGAGAGCGTCGACGTCATAGAAAAAAAAATTGTAGGGAGGGAAACGTCGAGCTAGTGAAGTTCTCGCTAATTGGGATCTGGCTAGCATGGGGTGAAAATCGAACCCACCAACCCTCATATATGCCTGATTTCACCCCCGCCTCTTCAGAATGAACTGAGTATTTTTTTTTATTCTTGCTCGCAAATTTTTTTATTAAGTTATTTTATCTTATCTTAAAAAATTATTCAAAGATATGTTTTGAAAATCTGTCAATTATTGTTGACGAAAACGTAATCGTCTTTTCATTAGCGTGGCTCAAAAAAGCATTTAAAATTTTGTTTTTAAATTTTCATACCTGGAAATTAGTTCAAATCCATAAAAAATTATTAATAACTTGTTTTAACAGTGATATTTCCCATAAAAAAGACGTTTTTGTAAACTTTATTCTGAAAACGGATAAAAACTTATTTCTTTATTATCAACACCATTAGTCTGTTTTATAGGGCACCAAAAAAAACCCGTAAGTGAAAAATTAGGTTTCGCGAGTTTTTAGGGCTAATAATAAATTTCTGAGGTTTTCGTAATACAAATTGTTGATAATATATAAAATACTACGTCCGACTAAGAATTATATTTTTATAAAAATTGTTTCAAAAACCTATTATTGTTTTTATCAATTTTCTCGCCGATTAAAGTTAGATAATTGCGGTTTTTTCCGACTTTTTTACATTTTGTTTCCTTTTGAACTAACTTAAGATAATAATGTAGGCAATTTAGCAAATAATTCTAATTTAATGCTAGATAGTTGTGGTTTTTCCTAAAATTTTCAATTTTTGGTGCATATTTTACTCAGTCTGATCATATTAATTAATGCGGATTAGCAAATATTAATGTTTAATATAATTTTTGATGTGGTTTTCTTCTGCCTACATGGGTTAAAATCAATATTTTTTAAATATTAGTTGTTTTATTTTTTCTAGATTTTGAAAAAATTACTCTCTAGCACTGCTGAGATCCGAACTCGTTTTTTTCTGTGCTTATTTTATTTAAGAAAGTCTTCTGTTTCAAAAAATAATAATTGTCCTTTTACGTTCAAACTTTGGGAATAAATTTATATTAATTTCAAAAACTAAAATAAACCAAAAATAATTTAAGTAACTTAGATAAAAAAGAATAATGAATTTTTTACTTTTTTTGAATGTTGACTTTTAAATATTTATTAAAAATATACAACTAAACCAACAGAATTTCAGCTTTTAATTTAGAGTATAGTAAAATCTCATTTAATTGCACAATTTTGATTAGGACAAAAACTTATTTATATTCATAATTTTTTATTTTTTAGTTTTTGTTAGATAAAAAATGGTAAATAATTTGATGTTAATTTTTTTTATTTTTTGTGAAAATATTACTCTCAAGAACTGCTCGGATGTGAACCCAGGTCTTTATTGTACTCTTATATTAAATATTTATTTTTTAATATAATTAAACGTATTTAAAAAAAAAGCAAGTTAAAATTAACCACATATAGAGTTTCTTAAAAAGTTTATTACTGTTCAATCTAAGCTTATTAAAAAAAATAAAAAATAAAATTTCCATACTTCGCCGAATTACTTAAGTTAGCGAAGAGTGGGCGCTTTACCTTTTCTTTAGTTTAAAACTCAACTATTTTTTGCTCAAAAGTGTCATTAAAGTCATTATATTATTTTTTGTTACGAATTTATCTATTTTAGCGGATAATTTTTTTATTTAATAAAAAATTTATTCTACTGTGGTTGAATAATCAATTGTTTTGCAAACAATTTGCCTTCTTGTCTGGACAATTCAAAAATTACGTTGAAATTTTTTTCCCTCTAACAATTTTATTTTTAGCTTAAAATTGATGCTTTTTAGTTGAAAATTTATAATTTAGCCAGAAAATTCATACTTTTTGGGCGAAATTCTTTTCTTTTTTCTTTTTTTTTGTAAGGATTAATCCGTTTGATTAAATAATCATATTTTTGCTTGAAAATTTAACTAATTGGTTTAAAGTTGCATTTTTTAAAAATTTCTATTTCAAAAAAATATTTCAAATAAATAAAATAAAAGAAGAATGAATTTTTTACTTTTGTTAAATAATGACTTTTAACTATTTATTAAAAATATGCAACTAATCTAACAGAATTTTAGCTTTTTATTTAGAGTAGAGTAGATTCTTATTTAATTGCACAATTTTCTTCAAGACAAAAACTTATTTATATTTATATATCTTTATTTTATATTTTAGAAATTTATGTTTCAGATTGCCGGTACAAAATTCTTATCCACTAAGCTACGGAGAGGCGCAATTAATTTCTTCAAAACCCTTGGAAGTTGAATTTCGACCTATTTAATTATACTTGTAAGAATAATTTTTTAAACATTTAAATTGTTTATACTTTTTATATATTAAAACGCTTAATACATTAATCTCACACGTATAAGGAATTACTTTAAAAATATTAATTTTATAGCAGTTAACACCAAATTATTTATTCATGTGTAGTTTATTTTCATTAGGAAAAAAACGCAGTAATACCTACACTCATGGTAAATGGTATAGTCACCCTATTAATACTGAAGTCAAGATATCAATTTCTATAAATTATAAAAAATCTTATCCTTGATTTTATTATGATATTTCAGATAATAAATGCTAGATACTATGAAATACAATAAATTAGTATTAATAATAATTATATACTTCAATTTAAAAATTCCATGGAACTGAAAAGCTTAATGTTTAAAATTATAACGACTTCAAAATATTCAAATGTGTCCACTTGGATACAAGGACTTGTTTAAGGTTTAATGATTTCGAACCTTGGTTTTGATTTGAATCTTTATGTAGCCTTTACACAGTAATGAATATGCCTTATACCACAATTTACATATTTGTGTAATTAGTGTTTAATATGATTATGATTATATTAGTAAGATGTTGTTCGTTTCTTTTATCCAGGTTTAATTATATATCTAAAGTCCTGAATATCAACTCAAAATTATACTGTCAAAAGTCAAATTATGATGTAAATATTTTTTAATTTATGGTTGATATTCATTTGATTACAAAATTAAAATTATACTGTCTATTGTCAAAATATGATATAAATAGTTTTTAATTTAAATTTTCTGGTAAATAATATAGTAACTCACTAAACTATTTTTCGAAATTTCAGAAATATTTTGTAACATAAATTATTTTATTTTACATGCTGTGTACTATTACGGAATTTTTCGTAAGAATAACCCAATTCCAGTTTGTTCAGGGCCAGTTTTACTGAAAATTCCGTAGTTACAGACAGTGCATTTTTTTTATTCATATAATATTTTACAACTTTGTTCAGTTTATAGAAAAAGGGGTATAATTCGATTACCTGAAGTATAATTTAGGGCATTCAACAAAGCAAAAAACTTAATAGAAAAAATTTTAAGAACTATTTAAAGCACCACTTTCTTTTGCTGCATCCACTTATAAAATTTTTCTATACAGCCAAACTAGGCTTACATTAAGGGAAAAACATAAACTTATAACTTTATGAATAACCCAAAAAAATACCGATAAAATAATTTAATAAAGCACAAATCAATCCAAAGAAAATTTTTTTCCCAAGGCTTAAAATTTAATATTTTATATTCATTTTGAAGAAAAATGATTTTTTCTATTATTAAAAATAATAAGAACATAATTTAGGAATAAGTAAGGAGTGAAACATACAGAGCGGAAAGGGCGCGGAGTAAATTCTTAAAAAAGTGGCATGGTAACGGTAAGATTGTATTATACTATTGAAAAAATATGGTTTGTAAGGAAGTGGGGAAAGGGAGGGAAAGTGAGACAGATGTGGAAGGAATGAGAGAAATTGGAATTTCAATTGATTCAAATTCTTGAAACAGTGGCAATAGTAAGATTTAATTACAATGTAGAAAAAATATGGTCGATAGAGGATAAGGATGGATAGAGCGGAACGAGTGAGAGGAGGAGAAAAGAGGAACAGGACAGACGAGGGAATTGAAATTTTTTAAACAGTGGCAACATGTCAGTGATTTTTTTCTTATGATGTTAAGAAAATATGGTTGGTAGATCTTAGGATGGATAAAGGGTTATTAGCCAGAAGAGAAGAAAAAAAAGGAGAAAATACAAAAAATAGAAGAGAAAGAGGGGGACTGCGATTCTTGAAACAGCGGCAACGCAACAGTGAGATTTTTCATAATGTTGAGAGAATTTGTTTTCTAAAGTATTAGAATGAATGGAGGGAAATTATTTAGAGAAGGAGAAAAGAAAAAAAGGAAGATAAAGAGGGGGTCAAAATTCTTGAAACAGCGTCAAAGCAACAGTGAGGTTTTTATAATGTTTATAAATACGTTTAATAGAGTATAATGATGTATGGATTGAGGGGAATGAATCAGAGAAGAAGAAAATAAAATAAAGACAGAAGTGGGGATTTAAATTTTTAAACCAGCGTTAACGCAACGGTGAGTTTTTCTCTTTTTTTAAGAACGTAGGATTAGTATAGTATAAGGATGAGGAGTATAAGGAGAGAGATGATGGCGAGTGGAGTTGAAATTCTTTCAAATCTAGAAACGCAACACTGAGTCTTTTTTATAATATTGAAAAAGTATGCTTGGTAGATTTCAGGATGGAAAAGGAGTTATTAGACAGAGGAGAAGAAACGAGAAAAGAGGAGAAAAGAGAAAAAATATAAGAGAAAGAGGAGAGTTGAAATTCTCTATACAGCGGCAACGCAATAATGAGATTTTTCATAGTGTTCAGAAAATAAGCTTGGTAGGGTACAAGTATGGATAGATTGAGGGGAATGAGTCAGAGGAGGACAAAAGAGGAAGAGGGCGGAAGTTGTGATTGACGTTTTTAAAACAGGGAAAACGCAACACTCAGTTTTTTTTATAATATTAAGAAAGTATGCTTTGTAGATTTTAGGATGGAAAAGGGGAAAAAACGAGTAAAGAGGAGGAAAGAGAAAAATTTGAAGAGAAAGAGGGGGATTGAAATTTATTAAACAGCGGCAACGCAACAACTGTATTTTTCATAATTTTGAGAAAATATGATTGCTAGGATATAAGTATGGATAGATTGAGGGGATTGAATCAGAGGAGGAGAAAAGAGAAAGAAAGCGAAAGTGGTGATTGAGATTTTTAAAATAGGGAAAGTCTTTTTCATAATATTGAGAAAAATGCTTGGTAGATTTAAGGATGGAAAAGGGGTTATTAGACAGAGGTGAAGAAAAGAGAAAAGACAAAAGAGGAGAAAAGAGAAAAGAGGAGAAGAGAGAAAAAATAGAACAGAAAGAGGGGGATTGAAATTCATGAAACAGTGGCAACGCAACAGTGATATTTTTCATAATGTTGAGAAAATATGATTTGTAGCATATAAGTATGCATAGATTGAAGGGAATGAGTCAGAGAAAGAGAAAAGAGGAAGAAGGCGGAATTGCTGATTGACATTTTTAAAACAGGGAAAACGCAAAACTGAGTCTTTTTCATAATATTGAGAAGGTATGCTTGGTAGATTTTAAGATAGAACAGGGGTTATTAGGCAGAGGAGAAGAAAAGAGAAAAAAGAAAAAAATAGAAGAGAAAGACTGGGATTGAAATTCTCTGAGCAGCGGCAACGAAACAGTGAGATTTTTCACAGTGTTAAGAAAATATGCTTATTAGGGTATAAGAATGGATAGATTGAGGGGAATGAGTCAGAGGAGGAGAAAAGAGGAAGAGGGCCGAAGTGGTGATTGAAATTTTTTCAAATCTAGCAACGCCACACTGAGTCTTTTTCATAATATTAAGAAAGTATGCTTGGTAGATTTTAGGATAGAAAAGGGGTCATTAGATAGAGAAGAAAAAACGAGAAAAGATGAGAAAAGAGAAAAAATAGAAGAGAAAGAGGGGACTGAAATTCATGAAACAGCGGCAACACGACTGTGATATTTTTCAAAATATTGAAAAAATATGATAGGTAAAGTATAAGTATGGATGGATTGAGGGGAATGAGTTAGAGGAGGAGAGAAAAAAGAGAAGAAGGAGAGGGGGACTAAAACTCTTTCAAAAGAAGCAACGCAAAACTAATATTTATTATAATGTTCAGAGAATCTGGTTAGTAGAGTATAAGGATGATTGATAGGATAAGAATAAGTCAAAGGAAGTGAAAAAAGAAAGAAGACAATTTTTTTGGATGATATAATAAAATTGTGGCTTGTGTCGTATACGAGAAGTGATATGGAAGGGGCAGGAGATCTTAATTCACAAAATAGTGTCACTTTAACGATAAGATTTTTTATTATCTGAAGAAAAAATAGTTGAATAATGGGGGAGATAGTAAAAATAATTGAGGCGTAAGAGGGAAAGGAGAGTATGTTGCTTAAATGAGGGGAACTGTGGAGGGGGCATGGGGTGGAAGGAGACCTTATTTCTGAAAAGGACGTCAACATTGAGACTTGTTTATAATTAAAAAAAATATATGCTTAATAGACTATAAGGATGGAGAGGATAATGAGGGAGAGGAAAGGATAAAAGAAGAAGATCAAGAGGGGGGGTTTTATTGTATAGGAAATAGAGCTCATAGTGGGATGTAGAGGACAGAAGGTGGAGAGTAAAGACTTGATCCAAGTGTGTAGAAACGGTTGAAGGGGTGGGAGGACGTGGTTGGCGTCGGCGGTGGAGGAGCCTGCCCTAGGAGGCGGTGGGAGGGGTCGGCGGCTTCTAATTCTTAAATATTCATGAATATTTACGTTTCTTATCCACTCTGTCTGGAACCTAACCTACTAAATTTTATAAAAATCTTTCAAAAAAGGTATTTATTCAATAATTGGTGCTAGAGACCCATTATGTAAGTTTTAAAAGATGATAGAAGCGTTTTCGTATGTTTTTGGTGGATTCTGGTGCTCCTCTGGTTTTAGGGAAGGATTGAATGTGTCAGTGTGATTGAATAGCAGTAGACGCAACCCTATCGCTTAACTTCCCCCGTGTTTATAAACACACATCACCCCATATATTAGTCGGTTGTGCACCTTTTGTCGTGTGATAAAACGTCGAATGCTTACATTATACGGTGTCAACATAATACCTGGGCGGGACCAAAATTGCCCGGGGACATGTGAAATGGATGGATTGTGGCGTGCAATGCGTGTCCGTGACGCGATTACTTACGCCATTTATGGTAAATGCGAATTGTATGGCGATAGTCGCGACTCGTACTAGTGATCAGATTTATCTCTCTAAAATAAATATTGGGCTAGAAATAAAAAAATACTTTTCTCATCAAAAACTGCCTTTTCCGTTATAATAACATAATTAGGACTGTCTTATAGTGCAAAAAATCATTTTCACGCAAGATAGTAAACATTTTAGGTCAAGCGTCTAGTGACACTAAAAAAGTAGTATTTACGAAATTTTAGATATAAGAACTAAATCTGATTTTGTCGTCAAAAATCCGTTGTTGAATTTATTTTTCAAACTCCTCAACGTTTCGAATTCAGCAGTGATTTTTAGTACCGCCTGTCCTCACCGTGTAGATAATTTCCGACAGCAGTGTTAAAAGCTGTTTCGACAGCATGAACAATTTTATTAAGATTCCTGCGAAATATTATATTAATTTTTAAATAAAAAATTAATTTTAAGAGAAAATTTTTTAAGGATTTGAAATGATTGCGTACAATTTTGGAACAGCAATATCCTAAAATTTTTACAAGATTAAGAAATTTGACAAAAAAATTCGAGTCAGTTTAAGAGATATTCCAAAGTTTTTGATAAATAAAAAATAATTTACAAAGGCTTAAAACAAAATGTAGATAATACAAGGCTTCGAATTAAAAATTTTAACTGTTTTAAGCAGTTTGAATGGTTTCAAGATAATAAAACAATTTTCTTACGATTCCTGAAATAATTTAAAGTGATTTTGTTTTTTTTTAAATTAAGTTTTAAATCATATTTGACAAGATTTGAAATTTTTAAAAAATATATTTTGATCTGAACCGAATTTTTCGTAAAATTTTCTGAAATCCTGTAAAACACATAAACTTGCTTAGAAGTTTTCTAGCTACTTTTTCAAAACATATGAAATCTTTAAAAATCTTTTGGATTTAAAAATCTTAGAACAAATAAAATTAGCAATGCTTTTACCTCTTAAATTAGAATTTGGTTAAAATTTATTTTCCTTCTTGACTGAAAAGATTTTTAGATCAAAATTCAACTACTTTGTCGATAATTCTTCTCTTTGATTTCAAAATGCATCTCTTTTCAAAGAAAATTTATCTCTTTTTGTTAAAAATACAACTTTTTGAATTACTTTTTTAACAAAAATTATGAATCTTCAACTGAAGTAGATGCATTTTATACAAAAAGATGAATTTTTAACCAAGTAGATTAATCTCTACGAAAAAGACAAATTTTCAACTTAAAAGGTAAATTGTCAATCAAACATTTTTTTCAGTTAATAAAATAAATGTTATTCCAAAGAGTTACATTTTCAGTTTAAAAATAATAACTTTTTAAGAAAAAAAAAACAGTTTATCAATATTAAACAAATTATTCAAAAATAGTTACATTTTCAAACAAAGTGATAAATTTTCACCTGTAATGATGAATTTTAAACTTAAATAGTAAGATTTTTAGCCTAAAAAACAAGACTTTTCTAAAAAAAAGATCCATTTTCAACCAAGTAGTTAAATTATAAACTAAAAAATATGATTTTTCAAAGAAAAATTGAAATGGTAAATTTTAAGTTCAAATAAATCTGTTTACAATACAGAAAAAATGTTAAAAAATAATGAATTTTTAACCAAAATTATAAATATTCAACTGACATATTGCAATTTCCAACAAAAATGATAAATTTTTAAATAGAAGATTATTTTATGCCCAAAAATACGATTTTTGAAGAAAATATATCAATTTTCAATTTAAAAAAGATGAATTCATAGTAAAAAAATCAATAGTTGATTTTTCAGTTAAGAAAATTGATGTTCAACGGAAGAGATAAATGTTTACCTAAAATGATGCACTTTTGAGACAATGACACTTTCAGTAAAAAAAAAACATTTTTAACCAAATAAAAATGTCAAACAATTTGTTTAAAAATAAATAAATTCTCAAAGAAATAGTTACACTTTTATATAAAGAGATGAATTATCAATAAAAAATTAAAGTTCATTTTTCAGTAAAAAAAAATTAATTTTCCACAACTGAAGTTATAAATTTACAACTAGAATTATAATTATTTTAATCGAATACTTAAATTTTCAAAAAATCATGATTTTTCAAACAAGATTAATTTCTACAAAAAGGACGAATGTTTAATTTAAAAAGCTTATTTTACAACCAAAAATTTAATAGTTAAATTTTCAGTTAAAAAGTTAATACTAAAACAAAGAGACGCATTTTTAACTACAGCGATGTGATATTGAATTGGATTAACTCCATTTGCTGTCTAAAAAGTTTCATTTACAACAAAAACATTTCAAGAAAATAGTTGAATTTTGAACTAAAAAAGATAAATTTATAAACAAATTTTAACTAAAATAATGAATATTTTACTGGATTACTTGAACTTTTAACCAAAAAGATGAATTTTGAAATAAAAAATAATTCTTCAACTATAAATGAAGGAGTTAAATTTCCTATTTCCTCTTTTTACTGTTTACACACTCAATTTTCTCCATAATGTTTCCCATTTTCAATTGGGTATTATGAAACAAATAAGCAAACCACATTGAGCGCCATACAAAATAACCTATTGGTACATTTTCTAGGTTATGCAGGTTATTTTTTTAATTACGAGATTGTGTACCGAAATCATTTACTTATCAGATTTTATGTTGAGAATATTGTTTATAATAATAATGAATAATATTTTTGAGCACAAACACGTAAAAAATAAACAATAAAAGTGCGTAATGTGAGGAGCTGTCCGTGAACTTGAAACGCAGATCTGAACCGTTCCATAATGGGGAACATTCAAACATTTTGTATAAACCGCTGGGAACATGGACTTGAATTAAATACAAAAATGAATCAATTTCGGCCTGAAATGTCATCTATAATGTTCGAATTATTGATATTACAAAAAAACAATTAATAATCAGCTTAGATTTTTTTATTTTTGTCTATCAAGGCTTATCATTTTTCGCCGATTATAGTGATTTTAATGCTTTCTAATACCAATAAATTAATTTTTTTCTCAATTATAAACAAATTTTTTTTTTAATTTCGTTGAAATTTTTTTATGAATCTGTAGATGATTCTTTTTTTTATCTTACTATTTCTAGCGCTGTTTCAACAAGGGGATACAATTAAGACGGATTTCCATAATACGGCCCCTTACCTTTGTAAATATTAAATTCTTCGTTGAGACTTAATCATTTTGGTTTAAAATTCATTCACTCCGTTAAAAGTTTATATAATTTGCCAATAAATCACACTTTTCTCAAGATTTACAATTTTATTTCAAAATTTATTTGTGTGAATGAAACCTTAACTAAGGTTTGAACTGATTGGTTAAAAACCCTCTTTTTGGTTGAAGATTTAACATATTTTTTGGTTAAAATATCAAATCTTACATTTTTCGTTAAGATTTCTCTTTTGGTTGAAAATAAAACAACTTAGCTAAAAGCTTGACTAATTTTTTAAAAATAAAAAATCAATTTTTGTTTGAGAGATATCTAAGGTTACTTCAGAATTAATCTCTTTATCAGAAAATTCATCTGTTTTGTTAAGAATTGAACTATTTAGTTTAAAATACATTGCTTTGTGTAAAAACTAAATTTTTTACAATACAACTGGCTGTTAAAGATTTCAAAGAAAGAGAGGCCTTATACAACATTTTGAAAGGTCTTTCAAGTGAATAATTTGTTTTAAGATTTCTGGGAAAATTCTAAATGATTTTTCACGTTGAAGAATAATTGTTGAAAAACTATTTTGTTGAAATAAACCTTTTTGTTGTAAAATCATATTTTGGGGATAAAAAATTTATCTTTCCTGTTTAAGGATTCAACTAACTAAGGATTTAAAATTTAACTAAGCATTAAAATTTTATCTTTCAGGTTGAAAATTCTAAAATTGAGTTTAAAAGTATCCTTTTTTAGTAACCATTTAACTAATTTTCTAAAAAATTCAAATTTTGGTTCAAAATCAACTTTTTTAGCAAAAAAATAATATTTTCTTATTAAAAGCTGAAGTGTTTCGTGATAATTTTATCTTTCTGGCTTTAAAATTTTAAGTGTTTGAACAGATTTTTTTTTAATTAAGTGATAGAATTTTATTGGTTAAAAATTCAACTATTTTGTTTTAATAAACATTTTTTTGGAAAATAATATTTTGAAGTTAAAAAATTAATCTTTCCTATTTAAGGATTTAAAATTTAACTGAGCGTTAATTCTTTTTTTTTAATTCATCTTTCCTCTTTAAGTATTCAACTAACTATTTAAAATTTAACTAAGCATTAAAATTTTATCTTGTTGGTTAAAAATTCTAAACTTTAGTTTAAAAATTATTCTTATGAGTAACTATTTAAATAATTTTCTAAAAAATCAAAATTTTGGTTTAAAATTAACTTTTTGAGCAGAAATTAATATTTTTTTATCAAAAGGGAAACTATTTCGCGATAATTTTATCATTCTGGCTTTAAGATTTCAATTTTTTGAGAAAATTTTTTTTTCAGTTGAGTGATAACATTTTCTTGGTTGAAAATTCAACTATTTTGTTGAAGTTTAATCATTTTGATCCTTGATGCAAAAAAAATTCGGTTGGAATAACAAATAATACATTTTTTTCAATTTCAATTTTTTTGTTAAAAACTAAACTACTTAATTCAAAGTGGAATTACTTTGTAAAAAAAACCTTTTTTTTGTTAAAAAATGAACTTTTTGGCTTAAAGATACAACATTTTGGATAAAATTTTGTTTTCTTATTGAATTAAAAAAATGTTCTTACTGTAAATTGAAAGATTTTGTTAAGATATCTATTTTTCCTGTTAAAAGTGCGCATTTTTGTTATTAATTAATCTAGTTTCTTTCACGATTCAACGATTTTGTTGGAAAATTCATTTTTTTTATATTTAATTTAACATTGTAAATTAAAATTTATCCCTTTTCTTTATAATTCAACAGTTTTAAGAAGTTATCCCTTAACTTAAAAAAACTTTTTAGGTAATAATTACCTTTTTGTAAAAAAATTTCTCTTTTTGGTATAAACATTTTTGATAAAATTATCTTTCTTTATTGAGTCAAAAATCTTTCCACGTTAAAAATTTAACTTTTTTTTTAAAATCCATGTTTATTGTTTAAAAAATGTCGCTTCTGTCAAAAATTGATCTATTTGCTGGATAATGAATCCATCTGGTTACGAATGTAACACATCAGAAATACAATTTTGTTTAAAATTGAATTTTCTTATTTGAAATTTAATTTATGAAACTAAAACTTTAACTATTTAATTTTTAGATTAACTATTTCTGAGTTGAAAAAAAAACTTTTTTGGGTAAATTATCAACTCTATATTACATTTGTAATTAAAACTAATGTTTTTTTTATTGAGAATTCAACTATTTAGATGAAAATTAAATTGTCGGTTGAAATGTTTATTTAACTTATCTGTGAAAATCTTCCAAAATATTTGTACATTTTCTCAAGGATTTTAGAATAATTATATTATTATTATTATTATTATTATCACACCAATAAGCCGTTTCCCTTTCGGGGTAGGCGTGACTCACTCGGTAGGGAGGGGAGTAGTGTGAGGAAGGGGTTATA